>JANJPH010000157.1:0-23926 GCA_030407195.1 [Candida] tunisiensis
GGCGAGTAGTGCGCGTGACCCGAGGACTCCCGACAGTGTGAGGCCGCGGGCCGCCGAGAACGTAGCCCATGCTGTAAACACAGCGTAGACGGGTACTCTGACGTAAATCTTGCTCACAAACAGCGACACGATGGAGGCGAGCACCAGAGGGAATAGGGAGTAGCCACAAATGCAGAGGGCGTGGAAGAACGAGATAGTGCCACCGAGTAGTTTTATGTTGAGAGTCACGACAATCACTCCAATCCACACGAGCGCGAATATGCCCGAGAACACGATTGAGGTCTGGTCCTTGGGTGCTATCCAGCTCAGAGTCAGAGCTAAAGCCAGACAGAACACGAGGGGGCCCCATAGATCCCAGTCCTGGTGCGTTAACGGAGCATTGTCGTTCTCCTCGATCGTGAAATCGCTCTTGAAGTACCAGATGACCTGCCGGAGGCGCTTGGCCACCGCACGGACGTCCCGCATCAGTGTGGTGAGCACTGGCTCGTCGAGAGTGTCGCCACCCATGAACCGCCTCTGCTCGAGGCGCTCTGCGGTGCCCAAGCGCACCGTCTCTGGAGGCTCCGAAAGGAGGTTTTGCACCGGCTCATCCGGCTCGATCACGTCGTCCTCCACCAGGAACTCGTCCTCTATCTCCGGCGACAGCCGGTCGTCGTTGTGCTGGTGTGCCATGGCGTTGTCAACTTGTCACGTGAGCTACGTGGACATCGCGACGTCGAAGTCTTGAAATTGACAAAAAAAAAAAAAAAAAATAATAGAAAACTTGGAGATGACTTTGGAGGTCAAAATTGTCTCGCCTGGCCAATGACGACGGTTCATTTGGTGCCCTTACTTAGCTTGTACGAGAGGTCAAAGTACTGGTTTGGGTGGGTGATGAGAGAGTCCCCGGCAGCGTCCCCGAGCTGGCCTTTGTGTGTGATCTCAAACACTCGCGTACAGGCCGCGTGAAAGTTCTGCTTTGCCACGATTTCGCGGATCTGATTCAGGTCCTGCTTCTCCGTCACGCCCATCTTCTGGAGCGCAGTGGCAAGGTTGTCTGGAGAAAAGTAGCGAAACGGGCAGCCATGGTGCTCGCCAGGGCCCGGGATATCCTTGATAACCTGCATACAGTCTCGTGGCTTGTAGTTGCGTCTGCTGCCCTCGAGACCGTAATTGTGGCGGATATTGTACTTGTACTCTTTGTTGAACTTGTCGTCTGTGAACTTGGAGAACGCCTGTCGCCAGAAGATCAATGCCTCGTCCACGGAGAGGCCGATGCCCTTGAGAAACAGGCCATATTGCAGCCGTCCGCCATGGCGTAGGTGCTTGTCTGCCCGAAGAGCGTCGTGGACAGAACGCATGCACAGTGGCATGTGCACCACCAAGGAGTCAATGTTGTCGTGTCGGATGTCGCCGTTCACTTCACCCTCTGCTCGCGTCGCGTAGGTTCCGACTGTGGCATAACCGTCGCTGAGGTTCTTCAGGACTGGCATCAACCTGTTGTCCTCGTCGAGCCGTGGCACGACCCTCGCCGTCGCCTGCAATTGCGCCTCGATCTGCTCCGCAAACTCGGCCACAACTACACTACACTGGTAGGAGGTCGGCACGTACGCCTTCCCTGCGCGGATGAAGACGCGACGGGACTCGACCAGATCTGGGACCCTGTCCCAGTCGACCTTGAGAAAGCCCTCGTCCATCGGCTGACCTGCTGCTGCGAGCTGCTCGGCGTACTGCTGTCGCTCCTTGTCGGAGACCGCCTCCCATCGCACGCTGTCGAGCGAGGCCACGAACCGGCGACGGTCCTCGGAGTCGTCTGTGCTCCATCGGAGACGGAACAGCGTCGTCTCTGCACGCACGAACCGTGCTCGGAGCTCCTCGCTGCGGCAAAAGGCGAGCCGTAGTATGTAGTGGCTGTAGTGGTCCTTCTTTCTCTCTGCCTCGATCGTGGCAGCCTTTGCCGGGTTGCTGAGGCCCGCATTCGAGCCGAGCGGCAGATACTTGTCGAGCACGGGTTTCAGCACGGTCTCCATCTCCTTGAAGCTCCGATTCCGCACCTGGCACGACTCAATCTCGCCCAGGACGCGAAGCCTGTCGATGGCCCACGACTCGAACTCGTGCATCGTGATCTCCGCGGTTGGCGGCTCGGCATACAGATTGAGCCGGTGCGGGTAGCCCACGTTGTCCGGGACATCGCGTGTGCCAAAGTTCTTGCGCTCCAGCGCCCTCCGTTTGCTCTGTCGAAACATTGTGGTTGTGTGTCGTCCGTCGCGTAATTTGTGCTGCTGGGACGCGTCGTGAACTTTCTGTGTGCGAAGGTGGAAACACCATAGAGTACGGGGACATGATCATTTCTATTAAGTGTATGACAATCACAAAGTCTAGCTCATTAGTCATAAAGGTGTCGTGGCGCCCCGGCCTTACTCCGAGTCGTCCTCGGCATCGCCAAGCTCAAACTTGGCGCCCGGGCTCTTGCGGGACAGCACCGCCACGCTGATGCTCTGGCTCCGTCCCTCTCTGGTCTGTGGCCGAGGCCCACGGTGCTCTAGGTCGTCTTTGCACTGTCCCCATTTAGCTGCGCGCGTCGGCGACGGCTCGTGAGACGACGGCACAGTTACAGTCACGTCTGGCGCATGCCTCGCCTCACTGACGCCATCAGTGGCGGTGTCTGAGGCCTCGGGCTTGACTGCGCGTTCCAGGCTGCCCTGCAGCGAAGCATACGGCCGTCTCGGCTCGGCCCCGGGCAGGGCCGATGTCGGGGACAGCCCAGGCGAAATGTCCCTTCGGCGTCCCAGGTTCACGCTCAGCATCGCGGGCCGCCCATCTTCGCTGTCGCTGTCCTCCTCCGAGGACGAACACGACAAATCGAGAACCGGGGAAGCCGAACGGGCGCCGTCTGGTGACCGAAGCTGACTCCGGTACCCATACGCTTTGCTAAACATTGAGGTGTTCAGCCGGCTGTTATGGGCACTTGTGGGGTGGCTGCCGGGCGCGCTGTGCACTGTGTGCTCCGGTTTTATCGTCTTGGCGCGGCCTCTCTCCTCGTCGATTGCCACATCAGACACAGACACAACGGAACCCAGTGGCCCAGCATTAAGTGGTGAACCCGCGATCCCGCCTATCGTGCCCGTCACGACATCACTGGGACGCTTGCCCGATGACGGGGAGCGCCGACTGCCATTGCCGTAGCGGTCAAACTCTGACATCTCGCCCTCGAGCAGATGGTCCAAGTTTGTATTCGAGCGATTTCCCGTGCCGCCCCGCGATACTGTGCTGTTGCGTTCACTGCCGTGCTGGCTCGTTACCGATTCCAGTGTGGCCGTTGAGACAGCCGAACTACGACGCGGCCCGACTCCGATAACAGAGTAGTCGGAGCTGAAGCCAGATGCGCCGCTCAGCGTTCGGTGCGGACGGGGGCCGTTCAAAGCTGCTGCGAGCGCGGATGGCTGCTGGGTGGTCGGCGCTGTGGCGGTGACCGGAGTCGCCCGGCTGGATCTGCCACCTCGCTCGTGGAAAGGCTGGTCGACGAAGCCGCAGTCTTGTGTGCTGAACAACGAGCTTGTTGCCGAGTCACCATTCGAGGAAAAGCTCGAGTGATGGCCTTGATGACCCGGCGGTGCAGGAGGCACAAACGAGGTGGGCGGCGGTACCGCTCCTGGCGGTAAGTGAGGCGGACCCATGAGACCAATGCCACTCGATGCGCCACTGACAGTGGTCGGCGAGAACTCCGATGCTGTTGTCGCGCTTGAGCTCAACCCGGGCATGCTGATGACGCTGGCGCCATCAGCATGATGCGGTCCCGTGGTCCCGTAGCCGTAAAAAGGCGCCGATTCGAACGCGTGACCATAGTTGTGCTGTGGCCCAGTCGGCGCTGACCCAACAGGCGTCGAGCCCATCGTTGCCGCCACTTGAGAGGGAACCTGTCCCGGGTACTGAGCGAGGCGGTGGTCGCGAGCGCTCGAAAACCGCGTCACCGAGGGTTCACGGGACGTGGAGCGCGATGCACCACGCGTGGAAACGTCGGAGGAGCTCCCGGAAGAGGGCTTGCGGCGTAGACCTGCCATTTGCAGTGCTCGTGACAGGCCGCGCTTGATCTTGCCGGTGATGCCACCGATAGCGGTTTGGACGTCCTCCTTGGTGACTTGAATCTTGGTAGACTCGCAGGGCGCCGCGTCCAGCGACTCTGCCTGGCCTGCTGACAGGCCTGCGCGGACCCATGGATGTAGCTTGATCCCGTCTAGTTCGATTCGCGTCGCGGGATTCTTGTCCAGCATTTGCCTTATGAGATCCTTGGCTAGGTTCAAGTCAGCGTCTGGCAGCTGGTCTCGCTTAGGCTCACGCGGCGGTGCATGCTCCGATCCGCCCACGAAGTAAGGCTGGTTGCCGTTGAGAAGATATCTGTTGTTGTTTTGTTGCTCAGGCTCCTCCTCTGGAGGCTCCTCATCAGGGAACACGAGCGGCTGGTGAACAATCACCTCGAAGAGCTCGTACTCCGTGTCTGCTGTGAACGGGACTCTGCCGAACAAGAGGCAGTAGAGCGTCACTCCGAGTGCCCATATGTCTATCTTGTATGTGACCTGCGGTCGCTCGTGGTCTTTATCTGCCGTGACACACAGTTCAGGCGCGAAGAATGCTGGAGTTCCGGCCGTCTTGGCGAGCTCGAGCTCGTTTTCGCTGCCACCCTCCAGGGACGTGGCATAGCTCACGCCAAAGTCAGAGATCTTGACGAGGCCGTCTTTTGATATCAGCAGGTTGGCTGGCTTTATGTCTCTGTGAATAATTCCTTGGAAATGGAGATACTCGAGGCCGAGCACGACGTCGCGCAGGGTGGACCGGCACTCGTCGCGCGTCATGGCTGGCGAGCCATCGTCGTTCTGCCACCGGATCTCGCCCCTCTCGACGTACTCGAGCACCAGGTATATCTTCTTTGACGAGGCGTCGTCCAGCACCTCGCGGAGCGACACGACGTTCGGATGATGGCACTTTTTCAGGATGGCAATCTCGCGCTTGATCTTCTCCTCCTGCGTGTTGCCCTGGCGCGCGGCCCTGCCGAGGCGGGGCCGTCCAGTGCGGTCCACGATCTTGATGGCGACAAACTCGCCAGTGGACATGTCCCTGCCGAGCTTGACCTTGCCGTGCTGGCCGCGGCCGAGCTCCTTGATGATCTCGTAGGTGTTGAGCGTCTTGCGGCCGCTGACGGGGTCGTAGTCGAAGTTGATGTGGTGCGTCTCCTTGACGGTGGCCGGATAGGGCTTTGGCGACGCTGGCACAGACTGCGCGTAGATGTGCTGCGGGGACGCCACGGGCGGAGTGAGGGGCAGGTGCTCTATCTGGCTCGTGGCCAGCGGCGACCGCATGGTCGGGGAATGGCTGGTGGCGGTGGCGGTGTGGGCGGCGGCCGTCTGCGGCAGCGTCGCGGTGCTCCGTGCCGGGCTGCCGTGGCGCGAGATGGAGAGGCCGCGGCCCAGGGCGGCCGCGAGGCCGTGGTGGCCGCCCGAGTGGTCCGGGGCGGCGCTGGCGGACCCCTTGGACATGCTTCCGAAGCGGTTGTAGCGCTGCAGCACGTGGAAGAGGGTCGGTGAGACCTTGTCGGCGTGGGAGCCGCGGCGCGGCGGGGCCGGGGCGGGAGACCTCGCTCCGGGGCTGCTGACGACGCTGGCCGGGGGTGGTGGGTGGGTAGACCCAAAGATGTCGGGTGTGGCGGCGCCGCTGCCGCTGCTGCGGTCGCTACGGTCGCTTCTGCTCCGGGAGTGGCCGCTCGCGCGCTCTGAGGTGGTCTGCGGGCCCCTGTTCCATGCGCACGCGCTCTTGCGACGACTCGGCCCGGCGCTGTGTCTGTCGATGTTGTCTGACGGAGGTTGCTGAGATGCAGACGGTGGAAAATGCGAGCCATACCGGACGGCGGCGGCGGCGGCTGTCTGAGAAGACAACGACGTGGCCGTGGCAAGCGCCCGGAGGGTCCGGTGGCTCCGCGCGCGCGCGGACACTCACACGGACGGGCCCAGCGCAGGGCGATGCGTGCGGTTCGCCCCGTGCCCTGGCGACCCAAACGGTGCTGCAGCGTCCGGTCGCTGGCCTGCACTGTATCTTCACGGCATTGCACGGAGCAAAAAGCAACGTGCCGCGCGGACCCAGGCGAGGGAGGGGGAGGGCAGGGCGGCGGTGTGTGGGAGGGGGGGCTGGAGGTGTGGGATTCTCTCGTGTCTCGGCTTGTTCGGTTCCCACAGGGTCGCCATGGTTTGGCGGTGCCGCGCCGCGACGCAGACAGCGCGCACGGCCGTAGCTCGGCTGTCGGTTTGTGCGCCCGTCGTCCACGCTGGCCGGGCCCGCCGCCACACACACACACAACGGATTCCTGCACGTAGACACACTGTACGTAAGCGTATCGCCTAACCGTACAGTAAAAAAAACAGGGTTCCGTCCGCTATCCTCGAAAAGGTTCAATTGACGGACGGATTGCTTCCCGCCGTCGCGACCGTCTCGTGCCCATCGGCCGCACCCACCGTCGTGTCCTCACCGGGAGACCCGACCCCTTCCCCTGCGAGATACTCGTATCTCGACCGACGCGTATACAGTTGCACAGGTGTCCTGAGACATACCGGAGGCCTGGCCCTATCGTCCGCCGCTTGCTTTTTCCTCCACGGTTCCCGCCCAGTTCCGTATATATATGGTGCGCAGGTACTTTTGCCGGGGACACATCCCCTCTGGTTCTCGACAGGGTCCCCTAGCACGGTTTGCAAGCTGTTGACGGCCGGCTGTCCGGTGAGTACGGGCCCCCGCTGCCCGCCTTTGTGGCCCCTTTTCGTTTCGTCCGTCCCCGAGCGGCGCCGTCGGCCCTCGTCGCCGACCCAACGTGGGGGGTGTTGCGTCCGGCACGAGCCGGCAACCGCCAACGCCCCTGTCTCCGTACCCACTACGACCTCGGCCGGGCGTCCCGGCGACGCCCCGGCAATCGCGCGGCGCTGCTAGTGGGTCGTCTGTGGAGCACGTCCAAGACGCTCCACAGCCGCGCGTGGCACGGGGAGACCGTGGCTTCATTTATCATGGTTTGCCGACTCGGACACACACTGACACAGGTTGCACCATGGACACGCTTCAGCCGACCTTCAATGGCTACATATCGACCACCCACGATGCGCTGCTCCTGTTCCAGGCGACCATAAACGGCGTGCTGCCGTTCGTGTCGCGGCGCCCCCACGACCGCGAACGAGCCGAGCTCATCCGGTCCGGTGCCGTCTTTGTGTTTGACGAGCAGGCGTCCGGCATCAAGCGCTGGACGGACGGCATCGCGTGGTCCCCGTCCCGGATTCTCGGCAACTTCCTCGTGTACCGCCAGCTCGAGAAGCCGTTCGCCGCCGGCGAGAAAAAGCGCGCAAAACGCCAGCGCAAGCGTGGCTCTGACGCGGCAAAGCCCTACGAGCGGAGGCAATCCCAGTCCGACGAGTCGCCAAACCACTCCCACAACCATTCGCCATACGACGAGTCCCAGTCCAGCGGGATGAACGCACCGGCACCGCAGTCTTTTAGCGCCTACGGCACATACGATGGGCCAAAGTATACCCCGCCCCCCGGCAGCCGCGGAACCAACGAACGGCATCTCGTAGGCTCGCTTGTCGACTCGTATGGATTCAAGGACAGGGGTCTGATCAAAAAGACAATGAGCGTGCTATACAATGGGCATCCACACCATCTCGTCAGCTACTACCGGCCAGAGGACGTGCTGACGGGAGAGTTCACGACCCCATCGAACACAGCGCTGCTGAAGGACATCGTGATATCAGACGACCTGGTCCAACGACAAAACTTCCGGGTGCCGCTAGAGGCCACACCCAACCCCCCACAAACCGAGTCGTCTGCACGGAGTCAATTGGCGGCGTCGCACCAGCTGGCGTCATCGCAGCCCGTCAGGCAGGCATACTACGGCGATGGGTCAGCATCACAGACCCCAAGCTACGACATAGACACGACCCAACAATACAACAACTACCTGCAGCAGCCCAAACAAGGTGGCAACTCGCCACGGTACGTGTCTGGATACCGGCCATTGGGTGCAGGGGGAACGCTGTCGGTACCGCATTCGCAGTACAGTGCCGTGACGAGCCCCGGCACAGCGTCGACGACCAACAATACTGCGAGCAGCTCTACCACGCCTGGAGCGAGCATAGACTACTACCACCCCCTGCCACCGCCGCCTCAGCAGCCGGCAGCGCACTTCCAGCCTAGCGGACATCCCCTGCCGCCGTTCGGACACGGCTATGCGTTGTACCCATACAACATGGACTACCACTCGTACCAGGGCGCCGGAACGGGCTATCTGCCACAGCAACAGCAGCAGCCAATAGCGCAGCCAGTGCAGCCCCAGCAGCCTGCTGAGCTGCCCATGGCACAGCAGGGCCCGCTGGGATTCGGATACGGCAACACGGCGACGCCAGCGAAGACCGTGAACACACACAGCAGCACGATGGGCACTCAAGAGACTGATCCAAGGAAGCTGGCACACAACGGCACAGCGGGACAAAACGGCAACGCAGGGGCACCACCAGGGGGCCAGCGCACGCCGTATTCGTACCGCGTCTAACGTTATTTATTGATAATTTCTAATGTGAATGTATTGAATACGGTTAGACTCATCGCCCATCACCGTCAGTTGCTCTGTTGAGGATGCCTCCCCGATAGGGAAGTCGTGACCCCTGAGCCGGAGTCGGGCGGAGATGACGACATCAGCCGCATCCAGCACCTCCGCGATGGCGAAGGGGACGATGACCGCCACCATCGCGGGCGGACAGACCACGGCCTCAAAAACAGGCACCGGGAACACCCTTCGGATATGGCGGGGCCGGATTCTCGGACAGTCTTGACGCCCGTCGTGCGCTCGGGCCCTTGCAGTCCAGCGTCAGCGCCGTCCCGCACCGCTCTGCCCAACTGGGAAATCAATGCCCCCTGAGCGGTTCCCCGGGTAACGATGACGCCATCAGCCGCACGTGCCGGCACGACGAGTCAACGACCACTTGATTCAACGGGTACCGACAACGACATCGACAGCTACCATGAAGGTCTATTTCCACGACGGCGACGACGCCACGGACCAGCGCGAGGCCCACGACACTGGACGTGAGGTGTCGGCGGAGCAGCTCAGCGAGATCGGCGTTATCGCTCACCACTTCGACGACATCGAAGACGTGAACCAACTGGCAAAGGAGCGCAACTATGTCAACAGGGACACTGTCAAGATAACGCCCGAAGCAATGGGCGGCGAGGAGAAATATCAGGAGAAGCTCCGGATATTCTACTCCGAGCATCTCCACGAGGACGAGGAGATTCGGTACATTCTCGATGGCGAGGGCTACTTTGACGTCCGCGACAAGCAGGACCGCTGGATCCGGGCCAAGCTCGAGAAAGGCGATCTGCTCATTCTCCCGGCAGGCATCTATCACCGCTTCACATTGAGCACTTTGAACTACATCGAGGCGCTTCGATTATTTCAGGACGAGCCGAAGTGGATTGCGCTGAACCGGCCCTCCGACGCAAACCCATACCGCCAGGAGTATCTCCGCGCGATACATGCGTGAGGCACGAGGCTGACATCCACCCCTGCGTGCGATTGTGGCGTAATTTCATTAATCGATGACTGTGCTTTCGCATTAATACCACACCACTCTTTCAGCTGCTTATAGGTGGGCTGCGGAGTGGAGCTCTAAGTGCCTCAACCGAGGCCCTGATTTTGCGCGTTCTGGTGGATGCGTCGAGGGAGCTCCACACGAGCAACAGGTCGCTGACGAATACTCATTTGTATCTGCCATATTGATCCTTATCGTCCCACATCAAGGCTATGTTAGGTGCCGAGGCTGCCCTATGGACGGTCTGAAGTATGCCATTGAGTAAGTCCCCGTGGAGCGGACACGTGATGGGGACATAGGGCGGTTTCTCGGGATGGCACACACTTGATGATCCTTCCCAAATAGGAAGGGAGAGTCCTCCATCTGGAATCCCTCGAGTAGATTGATTCGCGCAGTTCACCGTTTCGGGAGTATTGTTGACGAGTTATACCAGTTTTCCTCTTCATCTCTCAATGGTCTGTAGAGAGAACCATGCGTCGCTCACTGTTGCGCCGAGATATGGAAGCAAATCCGCTATACGCGCCAGCCATGGGCCCATCTAAGCAACGTCACGAGCCAGTTCGATGTACTCGGACTCTTTATAGCCGCAATCTAGATCAGGTTTCTGGTTGGCACACGAAACCACAGTGAAGCTCCTGTCACCACTTATAGCGTCGTCCGTTGGCGCCACCCTCGCGCAAAATAGCTACGACCGGTGCAATCCAAGGCTTAATCGGTGCCCTCCAGTTCCTGCTCTTAGCAGCCTGAGGTCGATTTCAGGAAGGGACTATCCCAAGTCTTCACCTATTACTCTTGAGGGGATCTCGTCTATGATGAAGAGAATGGCCATTACTCGGGGCGGGAATTCGCCAAGAATTGTGTCGAACTTCTATCTCATGTTCAGTCGAGTTGAAGCAACAGTCAAAGCCTCGCGAGATCAAGGCGTAGTGTCATGTGTTGTACTTGGCTTCGACTACCTGGACGAGGTCGGCCGAGTATAAGAACACCACCTACACCAATGTGTATCGTCGAGGTGACCGTGTGCAAGGTCGCAAACATTTCAAGGATCCTATTGCACACTTCCACAATTACACCGTTTATTGGACGGCCAAATGGCTGTACTTCTATATTGATGGATAGCTCCTCAGGAGCTTTGAATCCATGAGGCCTTCTGTGAGCGCGAATGCACCTAACCGCCTAGCATGTACGATGAGCCAACATCAAACGCCAGGCTGCGCTAGCGCCTTAGATCGCTGCAGTCTGCGCTAGTCTGGACGGCACGATTTGTGTTCCTGCTCTGGATGGTGCCAACGCCAGCGGTGTCGCTTTAGCAAACATGCCCACGGTCGCTACTCCTATCGCCGTGGAGGGAGGCGTTAAGCATATGCTCAATTACGTCCCAGCTTTGTTGTAATCGAAGAGATACCGGCAGTCATGAATGCGCAATATAGTCTTGAAGTTCTTTTCGAAGCTTTTCGATAGCACCCAAACCATCGCGCAGCAACAATGGGCCAACAGCGAGGGTCAAGTGTTGCCAATGATATGGCTATTGGGACCAAACATGCGGACCAAGAACGGTAGTTAGCAAAGGGCCTGTCCAGTTCACTGATTAATGCTGTCGCATCCCCAGTTGTGGTAAATGCATATCAGATTCTGTTCAACGTTCGCGGCTCTGGGGCTCTGTGCAGACTGCGGGAAGGACTGCACGAATGAGCCAGAACCGCGGCCACAGGGACTAACCACGCGTCGGCGCGCCGTGATGTGATGCACGCTCCAGCATAGAGCCGCCAGAGTCGATGGCATTAGGTTCACTATTCGTTTCGTCCTTCTTGCTGCCAGCTCACGACTGGGCCCTACGCAATGTAGATCGACTCATGAAGGACGCGAACTGATGGCACTCGAAATGCGGTCAAGACGGTCGGAGATCGGTATAGGAAGGCAGTCGTCTCTATTTGCCATTCCTCAGTGGAGAACGCGCTGAATCCTCCATATCCGGCAGTACCTCAGTGGAGACGACCACGTGCAAAGCTGTGGAACCGTCACTTGCTGTTTCCTAGAGCGGTGCTGCCCAATTCCTTCCATCTAGTTGTGTTTGCGGAGACGGCAAAGTGCCAGTCGCCGCAGTGGACGGAATGGGCTAATTCGGACCAACCGAATTCGCCACTTCGGGAGTGCCAACGACCAATCTGGACGATGGCGCGATGGCTAGATGAAGACAATGTGGGTTTATAAGAGCGAGCCAGTCCGACAGCCTGAACCACACACCGGTTTGCCATGAAGCTCCTGCCAACACTTAGTGTAGCGTCCTTTATTGGCGCCGCTATCGCGCAGGATAGCTATGAACGGTGCAATCCAAAGTTAACAGAATGCCCTCCAGTTCCGGCTCTTAGCAGCTCATTTGACGTCGACTTCAGAAGAGGACCAACTCAAGGCTTTACCAAAGTATACTCCCAAGGAGATCTCGCCTACGATTACGAGAAAGGCTTGGGTTTCGGCATTACTCGACGCTGGGATTCGCCAACAATCGTATCAGACTTCTATCTCATGTTTGGCCGAGTTGAAGCTATTGTTCAGGCGGCTCCTGGTAAAGGTGTCGTCTCTTCTGTTGTGCTCTTTTCCGACATGAAAGACGAGATCGATTGGGAATGGATTGGCAACCAAGCACACCGAGCACAGACCAATGTTTTCCATCAAGGGAAGAATCTGCAGGGGAGAAACCATGGTGTGGTATCCCCTTCCAAACTATTCCACAATTATACGATTGATTGGACTGCCGAATGGCTCAATTTCTATATTGACGGAACTCTCGTTAGGCGTCTGGAGAACATAGATGGCGAGTTCCCACAGACACCGTCAAGGTTGCGCATCGGTATCTGGGCGGGCGGTGACCCGGATAACTCACAAGGCACTCAGAATTGGGCTGGTGGTACTATTGACTACACCAAATGCCCCTATTGGATGTGGCTCAAGGCCCTCAAAGTCACGGACTACTCGAGTGGCGAGGGATACCTCTACATGGATAATTCTGGTCACTGGAAATCAATCAAGGCGTTGCCATCTGGGGAGATCCGTGGCGAGCCATTTCAACAGACTCACACCACGACACTCATCCAGACAAACTACATTCCCATGACCTTGCCGGGGGGCGGTTTTGCACCTCCTCCTGCGAGCCTCTTCACTCCAGCACCGACAACGTCCGAAGCGAGCACTACTGCACCAACTGATGAGTCGGATTTTGATGACTGGCCCACGGGACCAGTGACAATCCCTGTGGGGCTTGATGGCACCGGGATGGGTACTCCTGAGCAGCCCTCAGGCTCGCCAGTGCCACGCCCTCCGGCAAGCGATGGCTCGGGAATTGGTACACCTGAGCGGCCCTCTGAGACGCCAGTGACACGCCCTACGGCGACCCACAGCTCGGGAATTGGTACTTCTGAGCGGCCGTCAGAGACCATAACAACTGAAGTGCCCAGTGCTACGGCCACTGAGGACTCAGGAACTGGTACTTCTGAGCGGCCCTCGGAGACGATGACGACTGAGGTGCCCAATGCTACCTCGACTGATGACTCAGGGACTGGTACTACTGAGCTGCCATCGGAGACGATGACGACTGAAGTGCCCAGTGCTACGGCCACTGAGGACTCAGGAACTAGTACTACTGAGCTGCCATCGGAGACCATAACGACTGAAGTGCCCAATGCTACCTCGACTGATGACTCAGGTATTGGCACTTCTGAGCTGCTCTCGGAGACCATAACGACTGAGGTGCCCGGTGCTACCTCGACTGAGGAATCAGGAACTGGTACTACTGAGGCGACAGTGACACGCCCTACGAGTACTGATGGATCGGGAACTAGTACTTCTGAGCGGCCCTCGGAGACTCTAACGACTGAGGTGCCCAATGCTACCTCGACTGATGACTCAGGAACTAGTACTACTGAGCTGCCCTCGGAGACCATAACGACTGAGGTGCCCAGTGCTACGGCCACTGAGGGCTCAGGAACTAGTACTTCTGAGTTGCCCTCGGAGACAATAACGACTGAAGTGCCCGGTGCTACCTCGACTGGTGACTCAGGAACTAGTACTTCTGAGTTGCCCTCGGAGACCATAACGACTGAAGTGCCCAGTGCTACGGCCACTGAGGACTCAGGAACTGGTACTACTGAGCTGCCATCGGAGACCATAACGACTGAGGTGCCCGGTGCTACCTCGACTGGTGACTCAGGAACTGGTGCTCCTTCTGAGACGACGGTGACACCCCCTACGAGTACTGATGGATCTGGAACTAGTACTTCTGAGTTGCCCTCGGAGACTCTAACGACTGAAGTGCCCGGTGCTACCTCGACTGAGGACTCAGGAACTGGTACTACTGAGCTGCCATCGGAAACGATGACGACTGAGGTGCCCGGTGCTACCTCAACTGATGACTCAGGCATTGGCACTTCTGAGCTGCCATCGGAGACGATGACGACTGAGGTGCCCGGTGCTACCTCGACTGAGGAATCAGAAACTGGTACTACTGAGCTGCCATCGGAGACGATGACGACTGAGGTGCCCGGTGCTACCTCGACTGAGGAATCAGGAACTGGCACTACTGAGCTGCCATCGGAGACGATGACGACTGAGGTGCCCAATGCTACCTCGACTGATGACTCAGGTATTGGTACTTCTGAGCTGCCCTCGGAGACCATAACGACTGAAGTGCCCAGTGCTACGGCCACTGAGGACTCAGGAACTGGTACTACTGAGCTGCCATCGGAGACCAATTCGACTGAAGTGCCCAGTGCTACGGCCACTGAGGACTCAGGAACTAGTACTACTGAGCTGCCATCGGAGACGATGACGACTGAAGTGCCCAGTGCTACGGCCACTGAGGACTCAGGAACTGGTACTACTGAGCTGCCATCGGAGACCATAACGACTGAGGTGCCCAATGCTACCTCGACTGATGACTCAGGCATTGGCGCTTCTGAGCTGCCCTCGGAGACCATAACGACTGAGGTGCCCGGTGCTACCTCGACTGAGGACTCAGGAACTGGTGCTCCTTCTGAGACGACGGTGACACCCCCTACGAGTACTGATGGATCTGGAACTAGTACTTCTGAGTTGCCCTCGGAGACTCTAACGACTGAAGTGCCCGGTGCTACCTCGACTGAGGACTCAGGAACTGGTACTACTGAGCTGCCATCGGAAACGATGACGACTGAGGTGCCCAATGCTACCTCGACTGATGACTCAGGCATTGGCACTTCTGAGCTGCCGTCGGAGACCATAACGACTGAAGTGCCCGGTGCTACCTCAACTGATGACTCAGGAACTGGTACTACTGAGCTGCCATCGGAGACGATGACGACTGAAGTGCCCAGTGCTACGGCCACTGAGGACTCAGGAACTAGTACTTCTGAGTTGCCCTCGGAGACAATAACGACTGAAGTGCCCGGTGCTACCTCGACTGGTGACTCAGGAACTGGTACTACTGAGCTGCCATCGGAAACGATGACGACTGAGGTGCCCAATGCTACCTCGACTGATGACTCAGGCATTGGCACTTCTGAGCTGCCGTCGGAGACCATAACGACTGAAGTGCCCGGTGCTACCTCAACTGATGACTCAGGAACTGGTACTACTGAGCTGCCATCGGAGACGATGACGACTGAAGTGCCCAGTGCTACGGCCACTGAGGACTCAGGAACTAGTACTTCTGAGTTGCCCTCGGAGACAATAACGACTGAAGTGCCCGGTGCTACCTCGACTGGTGACTCAGGAACTGGTACTACTGAGCTGCCATCGGAAACGATGACGACTGAGGTGCCCAATGCTACCTCGACTGATGACTCAGGCATTGGCACTTCTGAGCTGCCGTCGGAGACCATAACGACTGAAGTGCCCGGTGCTACCTCAACTGATGACTCAGGAACTGGTACTACTGAGGCGACAGTGACACGCCCTACGAGTACTGATGGATCTGGAACTAGTACTTCTGAGCGGCCCTCGGAGACTCTAACGACTGAGGTGCCCAATGCTACCTCGACTGATGACTCAGGAACTAGTACTACTGAGCTGCCATCGGAGACGATGACGACTGAGGTGCCCAATGCTACCTCAACTGATGACACAGGTATTGGCTCCTCTGAGCTGCCATCGGAAACGATGACGACTGAGGTGCCCAATGCTACCTCGACTGATGACTCAGGCATTGGCACTTCTGAGCTGCCCTCGGAGACCATAACGACTGAAGTGCCCAGTGCTACGGCCACTGAGGACTCAGGAACTGGTACTACTGAGCTGCCATCGGAGACAATAACGACTGAAGTGCCCGGTGCCACGGGCACTGATGGCTCGGGAATGAATACTTCTGAGCGGCCCTCGGAGACGACAGCGTCTGCGGCGCTCCCCTCTGAGACGGGAAGTGGTACATCTACCGTGGAGGAGAAAACGGAAGAGCTTCCTAATATCGAAACGCCCACGGAATCTGCGGCGCCTGCGGAGCCTTCATCTGAGACTGGGGAGCCAGGGAGGCCCTCAACAGCATGGCCGACATCAGTCCAGCCTTTACCCACATTTTCGGAGCCTGGAAGACCGACTCCGACTTGGTCGAAGCCCGGAAAGCCCTTGCCGACATGTTCCAAGTCACTTAGGCCCAGACCAACGTGGTCGAAGCCTGGAAAACCATCACCAACATGTTCAAAGCCAGGGAGACCTACTCCAACGTGGTCGAAGCCTGGTAAACCGTCGCCAACATATTCAAAACCAGGAAGACCTACTCCAACGTTGTCGAAGCCTGGAAAGCCCTCGCCGACATGTTCCAAGTCACTTAGGCCCAGACCAACGTGGTCGAAGCCTGGTAAACCGTCGCCAACATATTCAAAACCAGGAAGACCTACTCCAACGTTGTCGAAGCCTGGAAAGCCCTCGCCGACATGTTCCAAGTCACTTAGGCCCAGACCAACGTGGTCGAAGCCTGGTAAACCGTCGCCAACATATTCAAAGCCAGGAAGACCTACTCCAACGTTGTCGAAGCCTGGAAAGCCCTCACCGACATGTTCCAAGTCACTGAGGCCCAGACCAACGTGGTCGAAGCCTGGTAAACCTTCGCCAACATATTCAAAGCCAGGAAGACCTACTCCAACGTGGTCGAAGCCTGGTAAACCGTCGCCAACATGTTCCAAGCCAGGAAGACCTACTCCAACGTTGTCGAAGCCTGGTAAACCGTCGCCAACATGTTCCAAGTCACTCAGACCCAGGCCAACGTGGTCTAGGCCTGGGAAACCGTCGCCAACTACGTTTACAAAGCCAGGGAGACCTACGTCGACCTTGACGGGACCTGGGAACCCCTCACAGACATGGTCGCGGCACTCTCAAACGACGAAGGCTGCGGAGACTTCAGGGCCGTCGCTATTGCCAGAACAGTCACAGCCGCCCGAACCTTCTCAGACAACAGAGACTTTACAGACTGCGGAGAGTGGGGAGTCGTCGCTCACAACGACAGCGGCACCGGAAACACAGGTTACCGAAGTGTCCTCGAAATCGCTTGGGTCCACCATGACGACGTCGTTGTCAGGAGTTCAGGTCACCGAAATTCCCGGGCAATCAGCTGAACCGTCTCAGACGACGATATCTCCCGAAAGTCAAACTACTGATGGACTCCTACTTTCAACCACAACGTCTGAGACGGTATCTGCCCTGGAACCTCAGATTACCGAAGCGTCTTTGCTGCCCAAACCGTCTCAGTCGATGGAGGCTTCGGAAACTCACGCTACCGCGGAGCCCTCGTGGACGATAACGCCTCCGGAAACTCAGATTACTGAAGGGCCCTCGCAGTCATCTGGGCCGTTCCAAAATACAACGACTCCGATAAACTCGGCTACCGACGATGGTTCGCAGACTGGATCATCTGAGTTGACAACAGCTCTCAGCACGAAGGTTACAGAGGAGCCTACGCCCGAGACAACAATGGACCCCGAATCGCAGATTACCAGTGGGCCCTTGCAATCGCCTGGTCCATCTGACACGACAATGGGTTCGGAGGCCCAAATTACCGAAGCGGCTACAACACCGGCTCCTGAGTCTCAATCTGCTGACGAGCCTTCGCCTGAACCATCCCAGACGACGGCTGCCACGGAGTCGCTTGGAACCGTGGAGTCCTCACCCGAGACAACTGAGGGCCCACAAACCATGGCTACTGAAGAGCTCTCGCAGATAACCGAAACATCCCAGATGGTAACGGCTCCAGTAACTCAGTTTACGGGGACATCTACACAATCACCGGTGATGTCGGAGACGATTAAGACTGAGAAGCCCTCGACAACGGTGCACGACACTCAGTCTACCAAGAAGCCTTCTAAACCACCTGAATCGTCTGAGACTATGACGGTCACAGAAAGCCGGACAATAGGAGGCTGGCAGTCACTCGTGCCGTTCCCGAATACTACGATTTCGTGGGTTTCAGTTACCTCTAAGCCTCCTGAGACAGTAACAGCAACGGAAACTAAGGTAAGCGATGAGCCTTTGCCCGAGTCGACAACGCTTCCCGAAAGCCAACTTGTGGAAGGACCCTCTCAATTGCCGGAGCCGTCTGAGACGGTAGCTAGCCCGGAAACTTTGACTACCGGAATGGCCACGACAACCGCCGCAGACTCCCACGTTAATGGACAACCTACGCAATCGTCACTACCATCGGAAACAACAAAGGAGTCGGAAACTTTGATAACAGAAGAGCACACGACGACAGCTGCAGCGCCTCAGGTCACTGAAGAGTCGCAGTTACCCAAACCATCGGAGACGACTGCGTCTCTACCTTCCTCGAAGACATGTTCGAAGCCAGAAAAGCCCTCACCGACGTGTCCAAACAAGCCCGGAAGGCCTGGTCGGCCTTGCCACAGGCCAGGAAGGCCTGGTTGCTCGAGTCATAGGCCAGGAAGACCTGGTCGCCCTGGTTATAGGCCATGCAGGCCAGGTCGTCCAAACAAGAAGCCAGGCAGACCTTGTCGTCCAAACAAGAGGCCAGGGAGACCTTGTCGTCCACACAAGAAGCCAGCGAGGCCTGGGCATCCGAGTTATAAGCCGGGATGGCTCGGTCATTCCTGGTATAGGCCAGGACGACCTGGTCGTCCACTCAAAAAGCCGGGACAGCCCCTCCGTCCTAACAAGTATCCGAGCGGGCATATGTGCTGCTGCTCCGGACGGTGTCGGCCCCAGCGGTGCCGCTTTTGCAAACCTCAGTACGGTCGCCACCCTCAGCGTTACAGAGGCAGGCACTGAGGCTGTGAAGAGGATCCCATCTGATTTCCATCTACACGAACAATTCTGTCTTAATAAGGACGGTGCTTGAGGGAAGCGAAGCAGATGCTGGCTGAATTCTATGTACAATAGTAAGCGAGTTTTTGAACCTTTTAATGCTTTGTTAAAGGGCAAAGGCAGCCTATATACTTCACAATTCGACGATGGGCCAACAAGGAATATCGGTCAACCTTGGAATTAGATGGTCTCACTGTCTGTACTCGTTGATGTTGCCTGACGAAGGGATCGTGTTCGCACACCAGGGCTTACGGGACGAACTGTAAGTAGGAGATGATCCAGCTGACGATGAAACCAAAGTTGCCAGACAAGGTGTCACAACCCAGAGTAGAGAGCGAACTGCTCATCTTTCTTGCCAGAAATGTGACATATTCGATGCAAGGACCCGTGCTGAAACCGGAATTGACTCGCAACTGGCCAGTCTAATTGTGGCTATAAGCACACGCTTACCTTGGCGTGTCGTGATCAAGATGTTCTCTCCAGCATAGAGTAACAAGAACGGATATGGCGTAGCTCTTTTTCTTGCTTAGCTCCGCCCTTTGCTCGTCCTGCCTGGGTCCAGGTAAGCGTGGAGACCATCGCAGAGCGATGAGACGCGACACACGACCAAGAGGTCAACGTACAAAAATAGGAGGTAGAGGGGAGCTCGCTGTTTGTGATACCTGAATGGATCCAGCGCATCGGTCGGTGCCCGTAGAGATGATTGTGCGCAAAGCTATGGAACTATCCAGTTATGAGAGGAGCTGGCTGGTGCTCGCCAAGCAGTCGCTTGCGGAATGCTTAAGTGCTGCCCGCCTTTGTGAATACACAGGTGTAGAAAGACAGCCGAACAGGCTGCTTCGGGCGAATCTGAGGGGTGGCACCAACACCTGGAGGGTTATGTAGCAATAGGGGCTTCTGCAATGACTTGCAGGGTACACTATTTCGCCATGAAACTTCGTTGTAACATCGCTTTCAAGTCCTGTTGTGACGAAAGGGAGCTACATGCGATGTAAATTCAAGTAGGAGGATTGCCCGCTAGTTCCAGCTTTTTTGGGCCCCTCATTCCATGTTGACTACAGAAATGGACCATCCTATGGCCTCACCAGAGGGAATTCGCAAGGAGACCTTGTATAATATGAGCAGAGAGGCAGAAATTTTGGCGATACTCGACGCTGGAACCCGTTCGAGCGGCGCCAGGTCAAATGCTGTCATCCTCTCGGACATGGCAAACGAGAACGGGAGAGAAGGATTGACAATGGGTGAATACGGTATAGACCATGGTAGTCCGCCAAAGTGGCACTGCGAGGGTAGAGACACACAATGCCCAGGCTTCTCCAGATATATTTCGCAACTACACTTTGAACGGACGGCAACAGAGGTTGACTTGTATATTGCAAGCCCGTTAGAAATTTGAAGAGCCGAGGGAGAAGTACTGTAGACACCATCACGCTTGCGTGTTGGTGTTGGGCGAGTAGCGGCCTATGTAACTATTGGGGCGCTTGGCATTGGGCTGGCGGACTATTGAGACGAGCAAGTGCCCTCTACTGGATGTGGCCTTTTAGGAGCTTCGTGTCCAGATGGCCAAGCCCGGAGATTCGCAATTACAAGCGAGGAGACAAAACCCCGCCGTTTCTGAACAATTTGGGCCCGTATCGCGTTCGCCATCGCGGTTTCCTGAGGAAGCTATCGGTGAAAGGACCCGGGCCAGGTACTAAGGTTTCCGATGGTACGCACGCATGGGACCCCGAAGTTTGTTGAGTCCTCGGCGGCTTCGTTCAAGCCTTCAAAGCTGAGCTACGAAGTCTTCAGGGCACTGGACTATATGTTCGGAGCGCTCGAAGCGTTCGGCTACATGTTCGAAGCCAAGCTATCTCCTGCCGACGTATTCGGAGCCCCTAAAGCCCTCGGCCCTCGGCCACATGCTTCAGCTACTTGAAACACTGCGCTGATTGCTCGACGGCAAGAAGTCCTAGTTCCGAGGCGCACAAGAAGCCCGGCGCTAAGACAAGGCCCCTGAAGCAAGCCGCCGCGGCACCGTGAAGCCCCGTCTGGAGCCGTGCAGTTGTAGCAATTTGCCAGCCGCTCTCAAGCAAGCGTTGACGGACAGGGCGCCCATGCCAGACATATGAGGTAGGACAGACGAGCGCGGTCGCGGCTGCTGGCATTAGAGATAGCATTACATATACTGGTATCAATATCTCTAAGCTCGCATGTCGAGAAGTGCTGATGGCCATATCACGGACGTTTATCCGCATTATGCACCCCGGACATCGCAGACTCAAAGCTAACGACGATGATTAGTCTGACACCCGCGCGACGGTGTCAGACGGTGCCACAGTCTGTGCTCCCCGATAGCTGCGTGCCTCCGTCGCAGACCAACCCGGTGTGGCCGCTTGTGTGGCTCATTTTCGGCGCAACTGGTCACATTGGCCGCACGCTATGTCGCACAGCCGTGGCTCGCGGCGACCGGGTCTTCGCCGTCGGCCTCGACGCAGACTCATCTGCCATATTCGTGGACGACGAGTACGCTGATGTGTGCTGCCGGCACAAGTGTGACGTCCGGCTCCAGAGCTCGGTCGAAGAAGCGGTCCAAAAATGCATGAAGACCTATGGCCGCGTCGACATCCTCGTCAATTGCTTCGGCTGGGGCCTTGTCGCGGCCTGCGAGGAGCAGGAGGAGTACGAGCTTCGTGGACAGTTTGAAACGAACGTCATGGGCGTGTTCAACACCACGCGAGCAGCGCTGAAGGCCATGCGCCAGACCATGGAAATGGATCAACGAAACGCTGACAAGGGTGTGACTCCAGAACCAGTGGACATCGCTTTCGAAGCGTCTCGGCCGTCAGAGCCGACAAGCGAGACGGCTGCGAACGGCGAGGACAATCGATCTACTCCGCCGCCGCCGCCACAGCCATCAAAGGGCATGGGTCCGAATCCAATTCACGGCGGGCGCATCATCAACTTCAGCAGCACCATGGGCGTTGTCGGCACGCCCGGTTTTGGGCCCTACAGCGGCACAAAGTGGGCAGTCGAGGGCATGACAGAGTGTCTAGCCTATGAGATACACTTCATGGGGTGCAAGGCCACAATCGTGCAAACGGGGCACACGCGGTTCGATGACGACCCAAAGAACGCGGCGCCGATCTATGCGTCGTTTCTGCTCAAACCGCCGACCCCAGAATACGAGGGCACGCCTGCGGAGCATGGACGCCGGCTCATCTCGTGGCTTCGCGACAAGCAGCCGACGTCGGCGATGCGGGTGTCAGAGATAGTCTGGGAGCTCGCGCACTGTGCCAACCCGCCAGTGCGCCTCCTCCTCGGGTCGCAGGCAGTGGACACGATGCGGGACAAGCTTCGTGCTATTGTTGAGGAGGTCGAGGATTGGAAGTATTTGTACGAGAAGCCATCGAAGGACGACGTGTAGACCGTTGACGCGAGAGACGGGCTCCGACGTTGGTGTTTCCTTCCAACCGGACCCGACACACACGAACATGGCCTGGAACTGCTAAAGGCTTGCAAGTTGCCACCGAGTCACGTGACCGGGTCGCCCCCGGTTCCGTGCCAGCGGCCATGGCTCCGCTCGTGCAAACGTACCTGGCATCGACACGACGGCACGACGGCAAGAACCATAGCAGAGAGTAAATACGTGATTATCTGGTCGCTTTCGAGACGGGTGGCGCGGGAACATTGCTTCACGTGATTCGGTGATGGGTGGCGAACCGTAGGGGTCAGAGACACGAAGGACTGATTGAACCGGGCCGCCCGGGTGGCGAACGAGCTCGGGGGGCACTGGCGCCACTTTATCACGTGACGGACGTTGTGTCCGCATTAGGACGACGCGGCCGCGCCACTCGTCACGTGACACCGGCGTGGCGGCTACGGTTACGGGTTGCTGCGAGGCGGGCGCCATCAGCGGGCCACGGGGGCGGTTGGCGGTGGGAAGACGCGTTGGCGGAGAGGCGGCGGCCAGAGTCGCTGCGCGGCGGATCCCTGACAGGGCGGCCCGCCACCCGGGGGCTTGTCGCCCTAACACCCGAGCCTGGCCCGGCCCGGTCGCGCACGAGGCGCGACAGCGCCACTGTATCACGTGACCGTAACGTTACGACCGTCGCGCCACCGTACGCGCTACACGCGCTTTGGCGCGGCTTTGCGGCGCGCAGTGCGAGGAGTCAAGGCGGCGGAGGACGGCAGACGGCAGCCGGCAGATGGCAGACGGCAGACAGGCAGACGGGCAAGCTGACGGCGCCACTGCCAGCGGCGCTGCCACTGCCACCGCCGGCACCGGGCTGTGGCCAGCCCGACGGGCCCCGGCGCCGCGCCGGCGGCCGCCTCGAACGGCGCCACTCACGTGACCTCTAACGTTACGACATGCGCGGTTCGAGCCCGGCGCCGGCAGATGCAGTCTGTGCCAGAACTGCTGGCACGATCGCCGCGGCGCGCCAGCCGCGCGCCGCACGCACAATAAACGCCCGGACCGCTACCCCACTGCCGCTAACAAACTTCCCAAACGTTGCCCGGAAAACGCTGGGAGGTTTTGGTTACCACAGAGGCCGTGGCAGTTATTTTTCGCAAAGCACCACCACCACCACGACCCGAGCCGTCCACCCGAGGGCCATGAGCTACCAGCAGGAACAGCCGCAGCGGATGATGAATCCGCCGCAGCAGCGTCTCAACGAGCTGCTGGAGGCCGTCAAGCAGGAATTCGAGTCGGTCAGCAGCGAGGTGGGCGCGTACCGCTTGCACAAGGACGACATTGACCACAAGTTTGCACAGCAAAAGAACGAGATGGAGGTGATCAGACAGTCCATATACGAGCTGGAGATGGCGCACCGGAAAATGAAGGAGCGGTACGAGGAGGAAATCCATCGTCTCAAGCGCGAACTCGACGGCCGTGGACCCCCGCAGCAGAACCATCAACCTAACGCGGCCACCGCCGCACCGCCCACCGCAACACAGCAGCAGCAGCAGCAGCCGCCCTCGGCGGAATCGGAGCTTCAAGGAGATGGAGACCGTGCTGAAACCCGTGCTCGACAAGTATCTGCCGCTCGGCTCGAATGCGGGCCTCAGCAACCCGG
>JANJPH010000158.1:0-23863 GCA_030407195.1 [Candida] tunisiensis
CTCGCTGCGTGCGGCCCCCCCGCGCCTCACCCGAACTGCCACCCTCTTTCCCTACCCGACGCTCTTCCGCTCTGGGGCGGCGCGCATGCTCGGGACGAGCACGCAAATCGCGGGCCAGCGTCGCGGCGCGCTCGCCTACGAGCGCCAGCATCGCCGATGCGCGGTGCCGCCGCGGCCGCGGGATATTTTTCACATGCCCTAACCCTCGAGGCCCTGGACTGGGAATTACGCGCAACGGCGCAGCCGCATGGTTGCTTTTGCCCGCCCGTGCATAAGCTTATCCGTCCGAGGACCTGGAAAAAATAATTCCTGCGAGCGAGACAGACGAGACTGAGCGGAAGGCCCGCAGTCGAGGAGCCAGAACGCATATTAAAGCCCGGGGGCCCTGGGCGCCCGCTCGCCGTACCACACGACCACCTCCACTCTTTTTTGTTTGCTTCCCGTTCAGCGGTCCAGCGGATTTTCCACTCTTTGTCACTCCCTCACACCCTTTCCCTTCCTTCGACATGGCCCTCGCCAGAAGCCTGACAAAACGGATAAAGAGCTCCATCCGGAGCAAAGTCAAGAGCCCCAACGGGGGCGGGACCCCCGTGGGCGGATTGAGCCCCATCATGGCCCAGGACAAGGACAGCTTCGGCTCGCTCGAGGGCGCCGTGCTCAGCCGCGTCCCGTCCAGCAGCTCAGACGCCAGCTTCGACTATGTGGCAAGTACGCCCATCACGCCGCAGATGACCATGAACGCCGCGCACCGCCCGCACAGCGACTCGCAGAGCGCCCAGAGCGTGCCCGGGCTGTGCTACTCGAGCAGCAGCAGCATCAGCTCGCCGTCCGGGCCCGGGCGGTCGCCGGACGAGGCGTTTGGCGCCGCGCTGAGCGAGCAGCGGACCGTCGAGAGCGCGGCCGACACCACGTTCCACTCGGCGCGCGCCAGCATGGACGGCGCGTGCGCGGCGGCCGCGCTGGCGGCGCTGCAGCGATACCCAGACTCTCCGCAGGGCCACCGGGCGCAGCTCAGCACCAGCAGCAGCTGCTACTTTGACCTGCCCGAGGATGCCTGCTACGCAGACCCGGACTCGGGCCTGATCCGGCAGCTGTCGTACACGGCGCCGGGCTCGCCGGGCGCCGACGTCGACGTGCGTGCGCTCGAGGAGGAGCGCCGGGCGGACGAGGTCGCCATGAAGATCCTCGAACACATCAGCGCGGACGACTACATATCGGAGATCCGCCGCGGTTCGTGGGTCATCTGACCCGCGTCTAGTTGTATGTGGGCCACAGCCCGCACCATTACGATATTCTAATGACGGTTGGGTATGAAAATATATAACTTTGCTTACTCGGCGGGCGGGCGGTCGGGCGGTCGGCCGTCGCCCCAGGTCTGCTGTGGCGGCCAGGCGGTCGGCCGTGGCCTCAGGTCTGCTGCGACGGCCCAGGCCGGCCCTGCCGGTGCCGCCAAGGGCCGGCGATCGCCGCTGGCAACCCTTGTCGGCGGTCCCGGGACGGCGGGGTTCGGGGCCCGGCCAGGACCCCAGGACCCCGACGAAGGTTGACAATAACGTGACAAACGTTATTAGTTTAATAAAATAGCCCGTTCGGGGCCGACACAGCCATGGCCGTCTCCAACGGCAGGCGACGTAAGCCCGCCTGCACTGCCTCCGGCCAAGGCCCCAGCACGAGGCCCCGATATAAGTGTGTCACGTTGCAAGGACACGGCGCGTCTCTGGCTGAAACCCTAACGCTCATCCGGCCCGCCTTTACATACAGCACCCCCTGAACCGTCGCCCTTCCTCCTCCCCTCACACACACACACACACACCATGAGCTACGTGAGTGCCTAGCGTTTGCATTGGCCACCTGTCCGCTGACACAGTACCCGCAACAGCCCGGCCCGGCATACGGCCCGCCCCAGGGCGGCTACCCCCCTCAGGGATACGGCCAGAACTACGGCCCGCCCCAGGGCGGCTACGGCGGCTACCCTCCGCCCCAGCAGCCACAATACGTCCAGCAGGAGAAGGACAGCGGCTGCTGCAACAGCTGCTGCTGCGGTATCTGCGCCGGTATCGCTGCCTGCTGCTGTCTTGACGCCATCTTCTAATAGTAATAGACTTACGACGCTGAGCGGTGCCCTGTAACGGCGACGGACGCGAGCTGTGCCCTGTAACGGCGATGGACGCGAGCGGCGCCACCTGCAACGGGCCACGGACGTTGAGCCGGCCGCGACGCCACCTGTAACGCAAGACCCACGGACGCGAGCCGAGCGGCACCACGCAGAGACCCACGGACGCTGGAGTCAAACAAAGCCCAGCACCACACTGTCTCTCACAGAGATTCTATTACTTGTTTTTCATGCCTTGACCGAGCGCACGCCCGCCTTTGTGTCCCGGAAGATCATGTCACCTTCGCTGTAGCCACGGCCCATGCCAAAGCCAATGCCGAGCCACACGGGCCACTGGCGGCGTCGGAACAGCAGCACCGACGCCAGCACGCCGCAGCCAAACCCGAGGCCGGTCTTGACGAGGGTATTGCTGATCACCACATCCCACTGTGTTAGCTCGCGGTCGGGGCCCGTGGCGCGCCAGCGGCCGGCGTCTGTCTCCCGGCGCTGCGCCGATCGCGAAGCGGCAGCCACCCACCTTGTCGTTGAGGAGCGCCTCTGACGGGCCGCGCTTTGCAATCGTCTGTTGGCTCATTGGTGTTGTCGGTCCCGGAGCGCTTCTCGAGGCTTTGCGTGCGCCAGCCAATAGCCAGGCGATGCCGAAATAAACCGTGCCCGTTTCTGGGGCGTGATGCCAAAGTTGACGCTCCCCGTCCCGGAAACGCGATGCCTAAATATACCTGTCGTCTCGGGGAATGCGATGCCTAAATACACTGTCGTCTCGGGAAACGCGATGCCCAAATATACTTGTCTTCTCGGGGAATGCGATGCTCAAATATACTCGTCGTCACGGGGAATGCGATGCTTAAAACATATTGTCCTCTCCGGAAACGCGATGCCAATGGCAACCCTCCCCAAACGCGATGCCAATGTCAACCCTCCCCGACCGGAAACGCGATGCCGAAATAACCTCCGTTCCCCTCGAAACGGCGCCGTGCGGCGCCGCTCACACGCACACGCCAACGTTACCCCGGACCAGCCGCCAGCCCCGTGCCCGTCCGTAGACAGATGCAATTGCTGCGCACCCAGTTTCTTAAGAGGACCGGCGCTGCACTTGTTCCCCTCGCTGTTGGATACACCTTCTTTGGCCCTCCTGCCCTCCTGCACACGCGACGCACCATGGTCGCCACCCCGCCCCAGGCCCCGCCCTCGTGGCAGATCTCTCCCGACGAGATCCTCGACCGCGCCCAGCGCCAGATTGACAAGAGCCGCGCCGTCGACGACGCCGCTGCCGCCGCTGCGAACCCGACTTTCGACTCTGTGCTCCTCCCCATCGCCCAGAACGAAAACACAGAGGCCGGCGAGCTCAACCAACTGACGTTCCTTCAGCATGTGTCTGCAGACAAGGCCGTCCGCGACGCCTCCACCAAGGCGGACCAGCTGGTGCGCGAGTACGCCATCGAGGCAGGGCTGCGCGAGGACGTCTTCAAGGCCGTCAACGCCGTGTGGGAGCAGCACTTTGACGCCAAGGACAAGCCCAAGGCCAGCTCTTCGCTCGACCCCGAGTCGCAGCGGCTGCTCGACAAGACAAACAACGGCTACAAGCGCAACGGCCTGGGTCTGCCACTCGCCGAGCGCGAGAAGCTCAAGGAGATGAAGAAGCGTCTCAGCAACCTCTGCATCCAGTTTGCCAAGAACCTCGGCGAGGAGAAGGGCTATGTGGAGTTCACGAAAGAGGAGCTCGACGGCGTGCCCGACTCGGTGCTCGAGCAGTTCGAGAAGGACGATGCCTCCGGCAGGTACCGCGTGACGTTCAAATACCCAGACCTGTTCCCGACGCTCAAGTACGCCAAGAACCAAGCGACGCGTAAGACGATCTACGTTGGCGACCAGGACAAGGTGCCAGAGAACGCGGACCTCCTGGTTGAGGCCGTGAAGCTGAGGGCGGAGATGGCATCGATGCTGGGGTACAAAACGCACGCAGACTTTGTTCTCGAGGAGCGCATGGCCAAAAACGCCACCGCTGTGCGCAAGTTTCTCGACGACCTGCGCGACCGTCTGACAGCGCAGGGCAAAGAGGAGCGCGACAAGCTTCTCAAGCTCAAGAACGAGGACCTCAAGGACAGGAACCTTGATCAGCAGGATCACTACTACATCTGGGACCATCGATTTTACGACAACATGCTCCTGGAGCGCGAGTATGCCGTGGACGAGCTCAAGATTGCTGAGTACTTCCCCATGGAGTCGACCATTACCAAGATGCTGTCCCTGTTTGAGCAGATCCTGTCGCTCAAGTTCGACAAAGTCCCGGACGCGGAGAAGTCGGTGTGGCATCCTGATGTGCAGCAGTTTGCGGTGTGGAAGACTGACGCGGGGGCCCCAGAGTTTGTGGGCTGGATCTACATGGATCTTCATCCGCGCGAAGGCAAGTACTCGCACGCGGCCAACTTTGGCATCTCGCCTGGCTACACTGATCCGGACGGCAAGCGTGTGTACCCCGTTACTGCGCTGGTGTGCAACTTCTCAAAGCCGACTGCCACCAAGCCGTCGCTGCTCAAGCACAACGAGGTGACGACTTTCTTCCATGAGCTGGGTCACGGCATTCACGATCTACTCGGCCGGACGCGCTATGCCCGCTTTGCCGGGACATCGGTGTCGTGGGACTTTGTGGAGGCTCCGTCGCAGATGCTCGAGTACTGGACATGGAACAAGGACCAGCTCAAGTACCTGAGCTCGCACTACGAACGGCCTGACGAGCAGATTCCCGACAACCTCATCATGTCGATTGTGCGGTCCAAGCATGTCAACGGCGCAATGGCAAACCTTCGTCAGCTCCACTTTGCGCTCTTTGACCAGACGTTGCACGTGTCGGACGGCAAGGTCGACATTGAGAAGCTATGGAACGAGCTCCGTGAGGAGATTGCGCTAGTTGAGCATGCTGACACGCTCACTCATGGCTACGCTTCGTTTGGCCACCTCATGGGCGGCTACGATGCCGGCTACTATGGCTACCTCTGGTCGCAGGTGTTCGCGGCCGACATCTACTACACCAAGTTCAAGCCCGATCCTCTGGATGCCACTGCTGGTCTCGAGTACCGCGACAAGATTCTGGCCAGAGGCGGCTCGCGCGAGGAGATGGACAACCTCAAGGATCTGCTAGGGCGCGAGCCCAACAACAAGGCTTTCCTCGAGGAGCTCGGCATCACGTCCGCTCGACTGTAAAATTGCCACTGCTAATGCATTCTTATGGTTTTATTGTTTGACGTTTGTACAAGTAGCCGTGCACGCAACCAAATTCCGAATTGGGACTCGGCCGAGAGACACCCCCTCCCGGCCGAGAGAATGGCGCGCGGCTAAACGACGACGACACAGATATAAGGTGAAATCAGCCTCGGATCACGGGTAACGACGACGTACAATGCTAGCCACTCGGGGATTCAGGGCCATCCAGCGCCGAGCAGCAGGTTCTGGCTTGCGTGGGTTTGCTACAAGCGTGCCACGCCGGTTCGCGACCGTCAATGGCTCGGCAACACAGGACCTGCCGCTCAGTGGGGTCCGTGTGGTGGACATGTCGCGGGTGCTGGCAGGCCCTTATTGCACCCAGATCCTTGCGGACCTCGGCGCCGAGGTGATCAAGATCGAGCATCCCACTCGAGGCGACGACACCCGTGCCTGGGGTCCTCCGTTCGCGCCGTACAAGTCGGGCCGCACTGGCCCAGGCGAGTCGGCCTACTTTCTCGCTGTGAACCGGAACAAGAAGAGCATTGGCCTTAACTTCAAAGAGCCCCGTGCCCAAGAGCTTCTCAAGGAACTCATCAAGACTGCAGACGTACTGGTCGAAAACTATATCCCGGGCACGCTCTCCAAATACGGGCTCGCTTACGACCAGCTCAACCAAAAGAACCTGATCTACGCCTCCATCACTGGTTACGGCCAGACCGGTCCTTACTCGGACCGTGCAGGATACGACGTCATGGTGGAGGCCGAGATGGGCCTCATGCACATCACAGGTGAAAAAGACGGACCCCCTGTCAAGGTGGGCGTCGCTGTCACTGATCTCACGACGGGTCTGTATGCAGCGAATGCCGTTATGGCCTCCCTTATCCAGCGCGGGAAGACCGGCCGTGGCCAGCATCTCGATGTTTGTCTCAGCGACTGCCAGGTTGCCACCCTCGCTAATATTGCTTCCTCGGCCCTTATTTCGGGACAGCCAGACTCGGGTCGCCACGGCACTGCGCATCCGTCCATCTGCCCTTATCAGGCGTTCGATACCAAGGGAGGCGGCAGCATCATGATTGGTGGCGGCAACGACCGGCTGTTCCTGCTCGTCTGTGACGTTCTGGGGAAGCCAGAGTGGAAGGAGGACCCACGATTCAGCTCCAACGCGCAGCGCGTGGCAAACCGCAAGATCCTCGTACCCGCGATCCACGAGATTACCCGCACAAAGACTACCCAGGAGTGGCTCGACCTTTTCGAGGGCACGGGCGTTCCCTATGCCGCAGTGAACGATATTCAGGCCACTCTCAATCACTCCCATGTTCTGGCTCGCGACATGGTGAAGACAGTAAACCACCCCGAGTGTGGCGAGATGAAGCTCGTTAACAGCCCTGTCAAATACTCAGAGACGCAGCCGGGCATCCGCACTGCTCCGCCGCTCCTCGGCCAGCACACCAACGATGTTCTGGCTGAGCTCGGTTACAGCGAGGAGGACGTCACCAAGTTCCGCACGAACGGCGTTGTGGGATGAGAGCGGCACGACACGAACAAAAAGCATCAACGTACTAATGCATTACTTATTATCAGCTGCCATCTTGGTCAAAGTCTTGTCGTAGAGCTTGTAAAAGGAGATGATACCCGACGTGAGACCAGTGGCAGTCTGGATGATGGGATCCGTGGGAATGTCGAAGACATCAATGGAGCAAAATATGAAGTCCATTGTGAGCTTGAGGGTTGTCAGAGCGGCCCAGTAGCGCTCCGAATAAAGTTTTTGAGCTTGCTGTACCAGTTCCTCAGGTGAATGCGTTCGTCCGCGATCTTCGCTCAGCTCAGCGTGGATATCAGCCAGTTTCCGCCGCCGAACACGGTGCTTAAGCCACTCAGCTTTAAAGTTGAAAAGAATAGACCCCAGCCAGCCTATGTTGGCGTGCAGATCAGCCCAAGTAGCCCACTTCTTGTCCCTAATTATGCCGACTTTGCACAGAAAGTAAATGTCGTCGAATATGGTATTGTAGGCCTCCAGAAATTCAATCACGAACGCCTCAGGGCCCGGCTTTGTGCTGGCTGCCGAGAGAACGAACCGTGTTGGTACAATCCAGTCACCTAGACGCAAAGTTTTGCGAAACATGGAGAAGTGGCTGACCAGACCTGCTAGCCGCTTGTCGATTTGCGTCGCCGCAAACGCCTCGGCGAGAGCGAGCCTTTGCAGCAGCCGTGGACGGCCCCCCAGCCATATTATCAACTTGCCAGTATACTGAATCAACTTGACAATCTTGTCCTTTCCGTCCTTGCTGTCCAAGAGCGCCAGAAAGAGGTCCAGACGCGGCACTATCCGTGGCGGTGGTGGGGCCTTCTCGTCGACGACAGCTAGCGAACTGACGCGAGAGTGCTTCGCCGCCGATCTGGCACTTTGGACGGCCTTCTTGACGCCATCCAGGTTCATCCGTGACTCCTCCTGGGAGCTACGCCGGATTTCGGCGTGGACACGCGTCACGACGCCCCCGTCCTCGCCTCGCGCCGGGCGGTGTGGCGACGTCTCGCTCATGGCGGGGTTGAGTGGCCGGGGGAAGTACGGACGTGCGGCTGGCCGAGGTTGAACGACTCACGTGATTCATCACGTGAGGCATGTGACGCCGTTGAGATGTATGCGAGATAAGATAAGCCTCCCACACGCCCTCAGCGTGCTTATGCCGAAATGTTGGGGGTACAGCCCCAGTCCTCGTCTTCCCCCTCCCTGGGTGTGTCGAGAGCAGCAGGGACTGTTCTCAGGCCAGCAGGCCCGCCAGTCGTTTGGCTACTCCTTGATCACGTGATATATCACGTGATCACGAGACGCGAGATTAGATACGCCGTACGCGCGCCGCGACGAACATAAACAAAGATGTCGCGCAACACCATAGCCGAAGTGCGGACGGCACAGTTCCAGTTCCTGGACAAGAAACTGGAGTACCTGAGCCGCTCAGAAGCCACGCGCCGGCTCTCTGACGATGATTCTCGCACGCTCCGGGTGAATCCCAGCCCGAGAGGCGCAGTAAGGGACCTCGACACATATGCGTCACGGATGCGTCGACTCAAGTTCCAGTACCAGGCCCAGGACCAGAAGAAACGCTTCCTACAAGAGGTATTGGAGATCAGCCCAGTCTCAGACTACGATGGTGCTGCAGTGGCGACACTCACTCAGCGCAATTCGGAGAAGAAGCGTATTCTGAAAGGCAAAAAGCGCCATGCCGAATCACTCCTTAAGAAACAGCTTGCCCTCGCCAGCGAGCTCTGTCGCCGGCATGACGCCCTTCAAGAGCGCTGCGCGGCAGTTGAAGCAGACCTTGACGCGGCTGACAGCCTTGATTCCGAAATCGCCGCGCTGGAGCAGCAGTATGAGGCCAAGACAGAGGGACTGGGTGCTTTTGACCTGAGCAGTGGCTCGCTGCGGGAAAGTCTCGAAGCCGCCGAGCAACAAAAGCAGAGACTCACGGCGGAGCTGGACTCACTGCTGGCTGCTGGACAATCAAAGCGAGAACTGTTGGCCGAGAAACGGGAGGCTGTTGAGGTGCTCCGACAGGAGGCGGCAAAACAGACTCGGTATGCTGAGGAGGCCAAGCGGGCAAGCGAAGCGCGTCGCTCCGACACGCAAGAATGGACTACAGACTACTACCGTGTAATGACCAGGTTGCTGACAAGCGTGGCAGGATCAAGAGCGGACTTATGATTGATGCATATTATTCTAAGTGTACGGTCGTCGCTCATTAGGTGGAGGGATGCTAAGTTCTCCCGCTAGGCCATACGCGGGGTCTCTGGGGCCGCGACTGACGCCCGTCTGTGCATAGGAACGGGCCTCTCGGCTTCTGTCTGTGAAGCACGGCGCCCCCAGCCTGTCGGCTGCTTCTTGATGAATGCACCAACGGCACCGAGATAGCCCTCGTGTCTGAGAAAATGAGCAGTCTTTTCGCCGCCTGACCAGAAATTGATGGCATAGCTCAGTGTGTGCATCGTTTGGGGGTGGCCTCGGATGTACGAGCCACCGAAATATATATGTTCCAGGTTGTGTCTCTGGGCATGAAGGTAAGCGATTTGACCGATGTTGTTGGAAATCGCATACAGCAACGAGCGCGATATGTCTTCCTGACGGAACAGCTTCCGTCGCATAGTGGCCAGTCCAGTGGTATCGGTTGTTTCCAGACTGGCTGTTGAGGCTGAGCTCAGCGAGACCGCGTCGGCGGCCGGTGAATGCACCGGGCATGCGTGGGCAGCTGAGGGCGGACCGCCAAGGGGCGTGTGCGAGCCGCAACCGCCGTTCATTGCGGTGGGCGTTGCCGTACCCCCTGTCCCCAACGGGGTGGAGGGCCCCAGCGGCGTCGCGGTGCCGTTTGCGCAGTCCTCTGCATTCTGGCAGCAGTCGGGGCAACACTCCCGTTCAGCTGCCGCCTTGCGCTTTTCTTTGATTGTCTCCTTGAAGACCTTTCCAAACGACGACGCGATCGTAGTGGCCTTCAGGCCGATGCGACTGTAGTCGGTGCCGTAGATGTCGCCAACCAGCATGTCGACGTTCGTGTTATCGCCGAGACGAGCCATTTCCAGCATCTCATCGTACGAGGTGGCGTCCGTGAGCAGGCTGAGAAGACCCCACAGGGTGCCACCACCAAGCGAGCTACCGCCGATACGAACAAACTTCTGGGGTCCGTAGACCTTGATCATAGAAACACCGGACCCGATGTTGACGAGCAGGTAGGGGTAGATGTTCGGCCGAGCCTCGGCAAAGCTCATGGGGTTCTCGGCCGAGATGTAGTTGAACACCTCCTCTGGGATCTCTGTGATGAAGAAGTCAAGTCCGGCAATGAGACACTCCATCTCATCTTCGCGGGTGACGCGCACGCCGAGCTCCTCGCGGAGACGGTCGTAGAACTTGTAGCTGCCGCCACCTGTGGCGGTGATGTGTTTTGTGTCGCGACCGACGAGCGTCTTCAGGAACGCGATGCAGTCGTCGATGCGGTCCGTCTCGAATTTGGTGAAGTTGAGACGTCCACCCTGGTTTTCAGCATCGCGTGTAAAGTAGACCACCTTGGCCAGACTGCCGCCGATCTGTGTTAGCTGGTTTGTGTCTGGTGGTAGACACGGGGTCTCAACTCACGTCCACGGCGATGTGGGAGATCTCGGTGGTGTGGTGCGGGAGAGCGATGTCGCGGGTGTCGGGAGGGGTGCTTCGGCCGTTGACCTGGTCCTCGTCGACGATGAACGCACCCTGGACGTTGATTTGAATCGCGCCCGGGTACAGGATGCGGTAGTCCTTCTTGTGGACTGTGAGTTTAGCTCGACCGCTCATTGCTGCTCACTTGTAATCGTGCTGTGTAGCTTGGACAACGGTACTGTCCATGGTCCGACCACAGACCCCAGTCCGTCGGCGAGTTGGGGTTGCTCTCGGTCCAGAGGATTCGGTTGGGAGGACGAGGTGGCTGCCGACCTGGTGGCAGGAGGATATGGGCTGCCGGAGGCGCAGAGAGGTACTGGAGAGTGACGGGCGCCGACGGAGAATGCTTATAAACCAGGCACGCTTACCCCACGGGGTCCTGTGACGCGCCGTTCACGGATCTCGGGTCACAGCTCGGCCTTCCGGCCGGCCAGGGCCCGGAACATGCATGCTACAAAAAACTTCACGGCCGGGCCTCGGTTGAACGGCTACGTTTCGGCCGGACGCGCCAGGGCCAAGTACCCTCCGCAGCTGTGCCGTAGGCCCCTCCCCGCGCCGCCCAGCCGTCCCACGCCGCCCCCGCGCTGGTCGGCCCTCGGCTTCTCCATTTCCCCCTCCGCCTGGCCTGGCCAATCAGCGCCGCGTTAGTCATACGTACCCTGCACGATTACATCAGCGCCGTGCCCTATGTTTTCTCACGTGAGTCGATCACATGATGACTTCACGTGACCATCCCGATGCGGCTCCTCCGACTGTGGCACCAACTCAAGATGGCCGAACCGCTGCCCCCGGACTTTGCGAAACGGCTCGCCGACACGTTCGAGCGCGCCGTGCGCCAGAAGGACGTGGTGTTCTCCCCGTCGACGCAAGAGCAAGCGACGTGGGGCGGTATCAACTACCTATACACCGTGGCGCCGGGCCTCGCGCGCAAGCCGGGCGCCGACGACGGCGCAGAGGATGGCAAACAGTCCAAAGCCCCAAAGGCCAATCCGTTCCTTCCCCCCGACCCCAACCTCGTCGTGTTGCCGTCGCTGCACGATAAATACGCCGTGGTGCTCAACAAGTTCGCGGTGATTCCCCGACACTTTCTGCTTATCACCAAGGAGTTCGAGCCACAGTCGGCGCCCGTTGCCCCTGAGGAGCTTACCACGGCGTTGGAGCTGCTCAATGCTGCCGAAACATCCGAGTCCCGGCAGCTGTGCTTCTTCAATTCCGGCACCACATCGGGCGCGTCCCAGCCGCATCGCCACCTTCAATTTATGGAGATTCCGCGAGATCTCCAACTCTACGCCGACCAGGTGGTGGCCGCCAACCGCGGGCACTCCGAATTGGACCACTTCAAGCCTGGAACCCGGCCGCTGTACGACTCCAGAGCCTTGTTTCAGCATTTCATTGTGCCCCTGCCCGAGAATCCCTCCGTTGACGACCTCGGGTATCTCTACTCGACGGTGATGTCGCGTGTCCTGACGGTACTCCGCCACCATGAGGTTAAGGACATCAGCTACAACTTTCTAATGACCAAACAATGGCTCATGGCAGTACCGCGACGGCAGGAGACTGCGTTCGGCCTCTCTATCAATGCGACGGGTGTTGCTGGCCTGCTGCTCGCCAAGTCCGAAGAGCAGCTGGCCCTCATCAAAGAAAAGACCCCGCTCAAAGTAATTCAGGAGGTCACGTTCCCGGTCGACTCACCAGAGCAGTTCGAAGAAAAGGAGGTAGAGTATGATTACTGAGTAATGTACATATTTACAGATTAGTGGCCCATGAACCGGGCCATGAGCAGGGCTGCTGCCACCGAGACGTTCAAGGAATCCACAATGCCGCCACGAGCAGCTGGAATGTGCACCGCATGCGACGCCCTATCCGTGAGGCTCTTGCGTAGACCCTCTCCTTCGCTTCCGAGGGCGAGCAAACACGGCGCGGCCTCGTTCAGGTCGTACAAATCGTCCATCCCGACCTGCCGACTTCCACCCCGCACTGACGTTGCGACAACGTGCCAACCGGCCTTTGCAACATCCTCAAAAAAAGGCAGAGGCTTCTGTACCGAGTAGATTGGCAGAAATTCGAGCGCGCCGGCCGAGGTCTTGGACACTGCTGGAGTGAGTGACGAGCAGTTTCGCTCGCTCAAGACCACGAAATCGGCCCCAAGGAAGTATGCACTTCTGATGATAGCCCCCACATTGTGAGGGTCGCTTATCTGGTCCAAGTACACTCCTAGAGGATGGCTTTTCTCAGCGCGCGATACTTTCATGACCTCTGGAGGCGGTGCTGGTTGGCTTTGATACTCAGGCGAAAACTGCACAGAGTACTTCGCGTCCCCACCCGCGCCCAGTGCCAATATCTCCTTCGGCCGCAAGGGCTTCGTCTCCAAAACATAACCATTATGCACGGCATTGTTTGTGAGGAGGTTCAGAGTTTGCCTCCCTTCGTCGGCGACTATTCGGACACCGCGCTGCTTGGCAAGTCGCAGAATGTCGGCATCCCTGTCTGTCGGTTTGTGGATATAGAGCCGTGTCATAGCATCTCGCTTGCCTGCCATGAGCGCCGCCAACACAGCATTCGTGCCATACAAATACTCCTTGTTTGGATTCTTCTGTAGCCCTCTGAGCGAGTATTTGTTGCGCACGCCCAGCTGGGGCCCGTCCTGTGACTCTGCTTTCTTTTGCTGCTTTGGTGGTCGGGCAGTGGGCTTCGCCGATGATGCCACCTTGATGTTGAGATCGGGCTTCGGCTTCGCTAGCCCGATCTCTTTTGCAACCTGGGGTACCGCCTCCAGCTCTGCTATTGCAGAGTCACCGTACTCTTCGCGATATTGTCGGAGCGCCGCCTCCTTGGGGTCCTCGTTCTCGGCCCTCACTGTGTCCGCAGGGACGCCTCGCCTCTTGGCCTCTCTCTCTATCGCATTGTTGCGAATGGCTGACTCGCGCTGCTCCCGTCTCTTGGCGGCACGCTCGACCTTCTTGAGCACCCGCTGCTCCTCGCGGCGCTCCAGGGCCTTCTTCTGCTCGGCATGTGCCCAGGCAAACCGACGACGAAAGTACTCGTCCTTGTCCTGGCCCTCCCATGCTTTCTTCCTCGGCTCCTGCACGGGGAAGTTCGCTTCGAACGTCTTTCCAGGCGCTGGCGGTCGCGCCGAGCCCCTTGCGCGCGCCAGAGCGATCAACGACCGTCGCATGGCGATTTGAAAAATTGAGCCGCACTGGCTGTGCGGCGCGAGCCTCATGGTGCTTGCGGCTCAATTCCGGCGCGAGCCCCATGATGCTTGCGGCTCAAAATTCGTGCGTGTTCCTTGAAGGGTTTATAACCTATGCTCCCGTGATTATGCTGACCCCCTGTCGTGGGGGTTAGGGTTTACCCCTGTATCGTTATATACACGGCTTAGAGTTAGAAGAATGGGGAGGACAGCTTTCCCCTGACTAGACAATTGATTATTACTGTATTTACATTTGATAAGTACGGTTGTAATTAGTCTTGTTAAGGAAGCCTAGATCTCTAAAGGTTCATGCGGCTCAGAGCCGCACAGCCCGTGCGGCACATCGCGCTTGGCTGAAAAGATTCCAAAATCAACCCCCGACCGCTACAGCCAATCAAGGCCCAATTATATCCCAGAGAGCAGGGCACTCAGCACCATCAACATCAACCATGTCGACCTTCACACAGTTGGCCAAGATCAGCGACTATATCATGGCGACACCCGCGCTGCGGAGCATCTTCGTGCCCGCGGCGCGCGTGTTCACCCAGTACGCTGGCTACCGCAAGATGGGCCTCAAGTTCGACGACCTCATCCAGGAGGAGAGCCCCGTCGTCCAAAAGGCATTGCGCCGTCTGCCCGAGTCCGAGTCGTACGACCGCGTGTTCCGCATCCTCACGGCACAGCAGCTGTCGCTCTCTCACAAGCTCCTGCCCGCCAATGAGGCCGTGACCCCGGAGCAGGACACTCCCTACCTCAGACCCTATCTCCTGCAGGCCGAGAAGGAGGCTCTCGAGCGCGAGGAGCTCGACAACATCGTCGTCAAGCCCAACCAGTAATCAGTACATACGAATACAGTAGCATAGACATCAAAAGCTATCATTACTCATTACTTCATCATCTTTTGGAATCCGTCGTGGAGACACCCGAGACCGACGCTGAACTGCTCGAGCAGCTTGTCCAGCTCCTGCACAAGCTGCTTCGGCTGGCTGTCGTCCAGCAGCACGGTCATGTTTACTTGTGGCACGTGAAATGGTCGCTTGGGGGGCGCTGGCTGAGTCGTCACCTGCCCTGCTTGTTGTGCTGCCAACGGCGCAATTGCCGGTGGCGGCATTGCCAGACGCAGATTTTGGCCCCGAGCCAGCGACGACGGCTGCCTTCGGAGCACTGGTTTGCCTCCCTGCATTCCGACCGTGGCGCCTGCCTTGGGCCCTCCGTCATCGTCGTCTGGTAGATTCGTTGGCAGAGCTGGTGTCGATGCGGACTGCAGACCACCCGTCATGCCGGCTGCCCGTGAAAGTGCACCGTGAAGCTCTTTCGGCGCCACTGCTCCGCGTGGCGGCGGCACCATCGGCTTCGATGCAGCTGAGGCGACATTGCCGTTTCCGGCTGGAGTCATTGGCTTCGGTGGCGAATTTGCAGCTGAATTAGACATGAGAGGTGTCATCCGCTTGGGCGAGGGAGTGCGTCGATGGTAGCTGCTGTTGGGAGGCAGGAACACGGGCGTATTTGGGCTCGACTTCATACCCGTCTCAGCCGGTGCAGGCATGGCCAGGAGCGTTGTGTTGACAACGCTACCCGTGGTTGGCGCGATCGGTGAGACTACAGAACTGCCGCCATCGTCCGAAAATGAGCCTTGAGTGTTCAGCGGCACCATCTGCGGGGCAGGCGCATTGCTGGCCGACCGCATCATCCGGGTGGCACTTCCTGGAGCACGCATGCCAGCGGCTTCCTTGGGAGGAACGGCAGCTGCGATCTGCGATGCCGAGTAGTCTGGGACGCGAGGCGGGGGGACCGCAGGCGCGGCAGGTGTAGCTTGAGCGGCAGCAGCTTCAAGTGACTCGAGCGTCGGTATTTCTATCGTTTCAATCGGCGAACTCGGGTTTGTTGCTGCTCGCGAACGCGACTGAGGCACATTCAAGTGCAATCCTGGCGACGGATCGAGAGGACCCCCGGATGGCAGCGATTGCTCGGCCGGCAGCTCCTCTGTGAATAACTGCTGGAGTGGGTGCGGTTGTTGTGGTACAGGAGGAGGTTGGTAAGACGGAGGTTCCTGGTGCTCGTTCACGCTTGTCCCGCGCATTGTGGCTACCGGCGACCCAATTGGAATGCCGGACCCCAGATTTATCACATGGCCTTGGTTGGCGTTAAGTGTTGCATGGACTGCGTTGGTTTGAAGATTTCGAAACCCAGGTCCAGCCAGAGTAGACGCTCCGCTGACTGAGGGGTCTTGAGTCTCCTCTTCCGAAGTTCTGCCACTGTTGTAGACCCTGTTGTGTGCAGTGATGTTGTCAGGCGAGTAGTTCTGCGCCGCCTCGGTGTCAAAGTCCCACCGAAATTCTGTATCCAAGCCCTGGCTATCGTCCTCGTCGTCCGACCCAACCTGAGCCCCATGCTTCGAGTGCATCACGATGCTGTCCCGCACGTTTCCTTGATCGCGCCAGGCCACATAGCGGGTAATGAGATCTTTGAGCAAGGAAACAGGGTACTGACGGTATGCCTTCACGAAACGGCTCTTCGCAAGGTCGTCGGCTGAGGGACGCTCCTCTGGGTTCTCATCCAGGCAGAGCGCAGTGAACTCTTTGATCAGCGACGAATAGTGTGTACCCTCGAGCCTAGCCGGCTTCTGACGCGGTATAAGGAAGATGGCGCGCATAGCCTCTTGGTCGGCATACGGTGGATTGCCAGTGGCAATCTCATAGATGGTGATGCCCAGACTCCAGATGTCAGCCTTGTAGTTGTACGTTGCGCCCTCGGTTATGACCTCTGGTGCCATCCAGTATGGGGTGCCGACAGCCGTGTTGCGCTTGAGTTTGTTCGTGTTCATCTGGGCAGCAACGCCAAAGTCGCAGAGCCGGATGCCGCCGTCCCTGTTGACCAGTACGTTTGCGGCCTTGATGTCCCGGTGGATAATACCGGCGCGGTGAATGTAGCCGAGGGCGAGGAGTAGCTCCCGTGCGATGATGCCAATGTACCGCTCCTGAATTTTACCAGCGCGAAGCAGGGTCCGGACGCTTCCTCCAGCACAAAAGTCCATGATGATCCACAATCGCGAGCCTTGGAGATATGACGCGTGGTACTTGATCACGTTCTGGGCGTCGGCGAGTTTGAGCTCGCTGAGCAGCGCTATCTCGCGCTGTACATCCCTGACATCGTCCTCAGCGGTGTCGAGGTTTAGGACTTTGATGGCCACCACCTGCTTCGTTTCCAGGTTCAGCCCCCTGTAGACGACTCCAAAGTTGCCCCTGCCAATGATCTCCTGCCGCTGGAACAGCTTACGGACGTCTTTCTCCATGGTGGCGCCGGTGTTGACTGTTTCAGGGACCCCCGGGGTCTCTCTCGGTCATGAGCCCTTCGTGTACTGCGCCGCACGGGCGACCGGATTGGGCTTTGCTAGATTTGACGGACACTAACCGACAACAACCATGCTCGCACGGTGGACGGTGCGGGGCGCGACAGCACGAGTTCCGTCGGGGACTGCGGGCTTCAGCTCTGCCACGGTGCTTGCACGGACGTGGGCGCACGTCGTGTCGCGCCGTCAAAAGGAGCGGCCCGAAATCCGCGAAGGCGCCGAAAGGACCGTGCGGGTTCCACGAAAACCCGTTGTGTTTCCAGAGTACCCTTTCGGAGAGGCGACGTGGTTCAAGCAGTCGAACAAGGGTCTCTACGGTGGCAAGATGGTACAGTTTGGCAACAACATCTCCGAAAGCAAGATCAAAACGCGGCGCAAGTTCCTGCCAAACGTTCAGCGGAAGAAACTGTGGTCCGAAGCGCTCAACCGCGAAGTTGACATCCGTGTGACCACCGACGTGCTCCGGACCATCACCAAGGAGGGCGGCCTCGACAACTACCTCACCAAGGACAAGCCGGCACGCATCAAGGATATCGGTCCAACCGGCTGGAAGCTGCGGTACAAGGTGCTGCTGCACCGGGAAGAGCAGCGTCTTAAGGCTGAACGCGGCAGCGCAGTATCGGCGCCCGGAGTTGGTACAACCAAAGTGCTCAAGTTCGTCCCCTCGAATGGCGAGATGGTGCCAGTTTACTACACGGTCGCCGGCCCAGCGGGCCAGGAGCTCAACATCAAGGTGGGCCGGCGCCGGCTGCTTCACCATCTGTTCGGCCTGATGTCACGCGAGGCTGCTGGTCTGCGACACCGCGACTTCATGGCCGCTCGCAAGGACCAGCCCGTCGACGTCATCGTCAAGGACCTCCAGTCACGCGGCTTTGACCTCCAGTCTGTGACCGCATAATATGTACATAGTCAAAATTGCTCTCGTCGGCTCGTTTTGGTGTTTGTGCCACCCTGCGCCTGTCTGCCCGTGCCACCGCGATTTGCCACTCACGTGATGTGCGCTGCGTCTCTTCCCAACGCGGAAAAGCAGTCACAGCGCCCGCTTTGCAGGTTTGCCAAATGCGATGCCCACACCCAGGGTTAGGGCCGGCAGGGCCCGGTGCAACGCAGCTGAGACGCTGAAAATTAGTACTGCCGGAACGACCAACTCGACGACACACACACAACAATGGCACAAGAGAAGACAGGTTAGTAGGATGCGAGACGACGGCGGACCTCCAAGACGTTTCCCCGAGCGCGTTCTCTGGAACGGACTGATCGTTTCAGGAGCAGTCGTCAGGGTACACGGCCCCGTCAGGGTGGTCAGCCTCTTCATCGTCCCCCGTGGTGGCTCAGGAGCTAACGCAGGACTGGCCGCTGGCCTCAACAAGGGTCACAAGACCACCAAGCGGGAGTACAAGCCCCGTCCCTCCACCCGCAAGGCTTTCTCCAAGAAGGGTGCCTTTGTGCGCGATATCATCCGCGAGGTCACCGGTCTCGCTCCTTACGAGAGACGCGTTGTCGAGCTGATCCGGAACTCCAAGGAGAAGCGTGCCCGCAAGCTCGCTAAGAAGAAGCTCGGCACGCACGGCCGTGCTAAGGCCAAGGTCGACGACATGACCCGTGTCATCGCAGAGTCCAGACGCCACTAAATGTATTATAATGACTTCTTCCACACTGTCTAGAGATACTTTCCATCGATTTGTCCCTCATAACTGAGCCAACATGGCGTCCGGCTCGACGTCCGAGGTCACGTGAGCCGACTCCGCACTTCGGAGCCAATTTCAGCCGGGTAAGTTTCCCCCGGGTGCCTGAAAAATCCGAGCCTCGAGGCCTAAGAGTCGGACGACACCGTGCGCTGCTACAATGTCTGAAAAGGAGCCAGCTGTCAACGGCAGCGAGCCGCAGGCGCAGGTTGCTGAGAGTGAGTACGCCACGGCACCCCGTCGGCAGGGTCTCGTGACCTAGGCAGAGACCGGGCCACCCCGTGCGGCCAATGGCTGGCCGATGTTGACACAGTGTATCGCCTGGATATCCAGTTGCCGGGCACGGAGGAGCCGCTGAAGGTTGTCTGCCCGGGGGCCGAAACGTTCAGCGAGATCAGACAGCATATCTCCGAGTACTCGCTGGACAACGTCCTGACGTGCTTTGATCTGTATTTCAATGGCGCTCGAATGGACTTTGGAGCCACCCTGGAGAGTGTCGAGGGCCTTCAAATAGAGGGCTCGAGCCTTGAGCTTCGCCCTTCCGCTTACACTGAGTCGGATGCCGGCGCGCACTATCTCAAAGTGCGCGATATTCTTCACTTCCCACCTGTTCCTTCGGCTGCGACCGGCCTTGATGCCGGCATCTCAGGCTTCGTCCAACTGCCCGCAGATGAGCCGGTGAGCCGTCCAGACCCTGAGGAGCAGGAGGTTCTGAACGCCATCCAGGCTGCCCAGCGCGAAGCCCTCGAGGAGGCCGAGGCCGACGCTAAGGATGATGCTGAGGCCAGCGATCGTTCCAAGGAGACAGCTGACGAGCCGAAGAAGCCTCGTGGGGTCCAGCTGACGAAGGAGCAGAGGGAGCTCTTGGAAAAGAGACGTCAAACAGAACAGAAGAAGCAGGAAGCGCTCAAGAAGGGCCATCCTTTCACAGGGTACGATGAGAACGAGGAAGTCCGCGTTGGCAACGTTCTCCCTTCGAAGGAGGCACCCTTGCAGCCGGCTGTGCGCAGCTTGACGTTGTCGCACTGGAACCCCGTGCCTCCCCAGCTTCGCCTGAAGGGGCACCTGCTCTATCTCCAGGCAAACACCCTGGAGAATGAGCAGTTCCACATTGTAGCTCACATCTCTGGGTTCTTCGTTTGCAACTCGACTGGCCAGCGGTTTGACCCGACCCCGCGGAAAATTTCGGGCAAGCAACATCGCGCACACTCTTTGCTCGATCTGCTCAAGGGTCTCTCTCCTCAGCTCTCGGCTCAGCTGGAGCGCAATAGCAAGCAGGTAGCGGGCAAGGATCCGCTGGCTTACATTACGCCCTCCAATGCGTTCCTTGCCTCTCCTTGGGTGGCCTATCCGCCTGCAGCTCACCGTCCTGACATGGCTCGTGTCCAGGAGAAGTTCTTGGTTGGGTCGCAAGCCAACCAGCTGGGCGAGATCCGCGACTGGAATGAGGACCTCCAATCAACTCGTGAGATGTCCCAGGCTACTGTTCAGGACCGCCTCCTCCGTGAGCGCCTGCTCAACAAGCTGACGTTTGACTTTTCCGAAGAGGCCGTCAAGGGCGCGTTGTCCATTGTGCGAGGAGACATTGTGCCCCTCAACCCTCAGGAGGACGAGATGGCTCACATTTACCTCCACAACGGCATCTTTTACTCGTTTGGGGCCGACGGGCTCGGCACCTACGCTGCAGAAGGCGGCAACGAGGCCGCTCGCGTGGCTATCTCCAAGGATCTCGCGGGTGTGAACTACGTTACGGCGCTCGACGTGGATGGCCTGTTTCCCCTTTGCACTGTCGTCGTAGACTACCTTGGCCGCCGCGTTGTGTGCCAGTCGCCGATTCCGGGTATCTTCCGCAATGCGACAGGCGAAGACGGTGAGGACTTGAGTCAGGTTGTCTACGGTGGCGTCGACGGTGCTGAGAAGGTTGCCACGGACGAGGCGTTCGCTCCTCTCCTCGAGAAAGTGGCGGACGCTTTGCATCTCAAGAAGCACGCGGTAACGGACAAGTCTGGAACGACCAGCGAACTGGTGACATCGTTCGAAACAAAGGGTCTTCTCGGCACGGACGCCAGAAAGTACGTCATTGATCTGTATCGCACTACGCCCCTCGACGTCGAGTTCATTGAGAAGCATTTCACTGGCAGTGAAGATGGATACCCGCACCGCCTGGCAGTTCTGCGCCACGAGGCGGTTGAGGACTGGTGGCGCGAGACTTACCGCAAGTACATTGCAGAGCAGAAGGAGCAGGGCGTTGAGGACGTGAAGGTTGATCTGAAGAAGTTCACACTGAACCCTGATGTCTTCTCCGCCACACTTCCTGAGCCGGCCACGGACGAGGCGCGCGCTGAGCTCAAGGCAGACGAGGAACGCGTTCGCGAGGTTTGTCGCCACGTGACGGGCAAGTTGGTGCCAAGTTTCGTGGCACAGATGAAGGCTGGCGAGTCGGGCATCCCGATTGATGGCCTTCAGCTCACCACCATGCTCCACAAGCGAGGCATCAACATGCGGTATCTCGGTTTGCTGTACAAGCTAGTGGCCGAGGAGGGCGAGGCATTTGCTGCTCTTCGCACACTCGTCGAACAGGAAATCATCGTGCGATGCGTCAAGCACGAACTGAGTGCGGTCACGGGGCATCTGCCGGTCGAGGTGGTTCCGTTTGCAGTCGTTCATTACATGAACTGCCTCCTTGGTGGTGAGGTGAACCCTCAGCCAGTCGCCGAGGTCGACGATGCGCTTCACGAGATCTACCCTGAGACCGACTTCTCTGTTTTCACAGAGCTCACCCCCGAGACCGTGCACGCGGCTGTGGAGAAGGCATCGCAACGCCGGTTCGTGCATACTCTGCGTCCGCAGTGGCGCTCTGAGTTGCGCCATGTGCCGCTGATGCGCGAGATTTCGCTCAGACTGGGCCTTCAGTGGCTCCAGCGCGATTACCAGTTCGCTGCCGAGGCGACGAGCTCGGACGACGACCGCAAGCCTGCGCAGGGCAAGAAGAAGCGCGGCAAAAAGCCCGTTGACCATTCCCGCCCTGTGGCCACCTTCTATGCAGAAGACCTGTTGAACATTGTGCCCCGCATCAAGGCCACCAAAGTCTTGTCACGTCTTGCTGAGGAGGCAATTGAGGCAGGTCGTCAGACCTTGAATCACGCACTCGCGGCAGTGGCTGAGGAGAAGAAGGCTGAAGGTGGTGAGGAGAAGGCTGAAGAGGACGGCGAACCTAAAGCTGAAGGTGGCGAGGCCAAGGCCGAGGATGAATCGAAGGCGGGCCCTGCTGCGGACCGCGCTCTCGGTCTCGACCTGCTCAGCGAGGCAGTCACATTCCACGAGCAAGTGTACGGCCCGTTGCACTCTGAAGTGTTCCGTGCCTACTCTTCCATCGCCCAGATCTACCATGAAATGGGCGACAGCTACAGCGCCACGGAGCTCGCTCGCCGGGCGGTTGTGATTGCAGAGCGCATCTTTGGCTTTGACAACAGCGAGACCATCTTTGCATACTTCTCGTTGGCCCTGTACGAACACAACATCGGCAACACGGTCAACGCTTTGACCATCCTGCGCCACGCGCTCAAGCTGTGGCGCGTTGTCTTTGGTCAGGGACATCCAGACTCGGTGACCACGCTGAACAACATTGCCGTTATGTTTCAGTCGGTGTCGCACCACGATGAGGCCAAGACATGGTTCCGCAAGTGTCTCGAACTGAGCGAGGGGATCTACGGCCCAGACTCGGTGCAGGTGGGCACGATGCACTTCCAGCTTGCCCAGGCAGAGGCCGCGTCAACAGAGATCCAGGCGTCGATGAAGTCGGCTCGACAGGCTCAGCGCATCTTTGCCGAGAAGCTGGGCGAGGATCACAAGACCACCAAGGAGACGGAGGAGCTTGTGACAGCGCTGGCTCAGTACGCGGCCTTTGAGGGCCAGCAGAGCCGGATCAAGAAGCAGGCTGCCAAGCTCTCGGCAGCTCGAACTCGCGGCACCCCGCGAGTGGCAGCCCAGAGGGAACCGTCGTCGCAGACCCCTCGGGCCGAGCAGCCTCGGACCCGCGACCCCAAACTTGGCAACAAGTCCATCGAGGAGCTGGTCAAATACATTGGCGGCAGCGAGCCGGCCGCCTCCAAGCCCAAGCCCAAGAAGCGTGGCAAGGGCCGCAAGTAGACTGTACATATGTAAATAACACCCATTCATTGCGATATTAACCAAGAAACAGTGCCATCATCCCTCCAATGTCCATTCTCATTCATTATTCGTCCAGTATGATACACCAATAAATAGCTAGCACGCGGCGATGACGGGGTACAGCGACTTGCGCTCGCGAGTCTCTGACGTGCACTTTTCGTCGCGCAGCGCCGCCTGGACGAGCGCACGAAGCCGTTCCACCACCGCTGCGTGTTTCCTGAGGGTATCGGTGTCTGTGACGCACAGGCTGGCCATGCGGGTTGCGAGGTCGTCGGCCTCGGCCTCGTCGTCGTCGTCGTCGTTCGGCTCCTCTTTGACGCAGGCGGCCTTCTGGTTCACCGGCACGGTGGACATGCCTGCTCCGTATCCCTCGAGCCGCGAGCCGAGCTGCGGCGCGCCGACCACGCCGGCGGCAGCCTGGTAGTTGTTGTAGGCCTGCACCGGGTACTCGGCCGTGCGCTGGATGAGCGGAGGAGGTCGCACTTGGCCGCCAGTGTCGGTAGGGATGCGCATAGGCTGCTGCTGCGGCATTTGCGAGTAGATAGATGTCGAAAGCTGCGACAGGAACGAGTCTGCCTCCAGCAAGTCCTGCTGGGTCTTGAACGACGGGAGGCTGCGCTGCTGTGGGGTCGGCTGCTGCTGCTGCTGCTGTTGGGGGTGGCCCTGGCCCTGGCCTGGCGTGGACGTGGCCGTTGATGTGGTAGGGGTGGGGTAGGGGCCCAAGAGCGTCTCGATGGAGGCGAGCTTCTGCGCCATCTCTGTGTTGTAGGTGGGGGCAATCTTGGAGCGCTTGACGTCCTCAAAGAAGTCTGCAGTGGAGTCGTAGCTCCGCTTGTGGCCCGGCTGGGCGGCGTCGTATGCGGCGGTCTGCGGGTACGACCGAGCTAAATCTCCTCTAAGCTTGGCAATGACTTGGTCTTGATTCTTCGCCTTTTCCACCTTTGATGTCAGAAGGCCCAGTTTTACCTCCAGCTCC
>JANJPH010000159.1:0-23523 GCA_030407195.1 [Candida] tunisiensis
CGCGACCATGCTGCAGCCCTACGAATCGGAGTCGGGCGAGAGCAGAAAGATGTCCACGTTCGAGAGAGAGCAGCACCTACGGGAGCGGCTCCAGGGCGCAGGGCGCGGCGCGACACGGCACGACGCGCAAACAAAGGCCGGGCGCCGGGGCGAATGACGTGGAGCGTGAGTCAGCATGATCTCACCCCCCGAGCCAGCGACGCCGTTTGCCCTCACAGGGCACGTCCCTTGGGTCGGCGGCGGGCATCGTATTTGCCTGTCCCTACACGGGAGCGAAATACGATGCAGGGCGGGCCGCGCACAAAGTGTGTCCGGGCAGCGCCCCGCCGCGCGCTGGGACGTGAGCCTACAGCAATGCGGGCGACCACAGGGGCAAACGCAGGGTTAGGGCCCGTTGTGCCCTTCCGCGGATCGGAAGCCCAACCTTAATTCCGGGGAAGAGAAAAAAAAATGTCAGCAAAAGCAAGTTCGGGGCCTGTCGCGGGGGGACAAATATCGGATATATACACGACGGGCGTTGGACGGGCGCGGCCACCTCACGACAACACTACTACTACCACCACCAGCGCCGGACGCTGAACGCCGTTGCCCGTTCCCGCTCCGTCGACCACCCTTCCCTCCCTCCGGGCGAGGCGGATCAGCAGCCACACAAGCCCGACATGAGCGAACCCGAGAAAGGGGGCCTGCCACCCGCCCAAGAGTCGGCGTCCAGCACCATGGCTGACCCCGAGGTGGCCCGCCCGACCGGCTTCTTCGCCCGACGCAAGGCCCAGAAGCTCGCCAAGGCCGCCGAGGCCGCAGAGAAGAAGGCCACCGACGCGGAAAAGGACCACCTGGCCTACGACCACCTCGAGCCACACGAGGCAGACATCCTGAGGGCGCAGATCGAGCAGCCTCCCGTCAAGGTCGGCTACTTCACCCTGTACCGATACGCAAGACGCCCGGACTACGTCATCCTCTTTTGCGCCTATGTGTGTTCCATCATCTCTGGTGCAGCGCTGCCGCTCTTCACCATCATCTTTGGCAACCTTACAAACAACTTCAATGACTTCTTCACCGGCCGGACAGGTCCCGACGAGTTCCAGAGCGCTGTCAACAAAAACACCCTCTACTTCGTCTATCTGGGCATCGGCATCATGGTGTTCACCTACCTTGAGACGTTCCTCCACGCCGAGCGCGGCGAGGTGCTGACGGGGCGCATCCGCAAAGCCTATCTCGCGGCCATTCTGAGACAAAACATCGCGCAGTTCGACTCTCTCGGTGCCGGAGAGGTCACAAACCGTATTCTCAACGAGACGGTGCTGATCCAGAAAGGCATTTCTGAGAAGGCCGGCCTCATCATCACGGCGCTAGCGACCTTCGTCTCGGCGTTCATCATCGGTTTCATCAAGTCCTGGAAGCTGACGCTGATTCTGTCTTCTGTCGTGGTGGTCATCACCGTGGCAATGGGCCTTGGCTCCAAGTATATCATCAAGTTCACAGAGAAGTCGCTCAATGCTTATTCCGAGGGCGCCACAGTGGCCGAGGAGGTTCTCAGCGCCATTCGCAATGCTGTGGCCTTTGGCACGCAGGACCGCCTCGCCAGCAAGTTCCTCGTCCACCTCAAGAAGAGCGAGTTCTATGGCCGCAAGAAGGCTGTCGCTCTGGCCGCCATGGTGTCCACGCTTTGGGCTGTGATTTACATGATGTACGGCCTTGCTTTCTGGTCCGGTTCGAAGTTTGCCACCACCGGTGACATCACTATTGGCGCCATTGTGTCCACAATCTTTGCCGTCATGATTGGTGCATTTTCACTTGGTAATGCAGCGCCGAACTTCCAGGCTGTTGGCACGGCTATTGGTGCCGGCCAGAAGGTCTTCAGCACTATTGACCGAGAACCGACCATCGATGCGTCATCTGACGAAGGCCTGGTGCTCAATGACGTTCAGGGCAGTATCGAGCTGCGGAACGTGAAGTTTGTCTACCCTTCACGACCGACTGTGACCGTACTTCCGGATTTCAGCCTTACCATCAAGCCTGGCCAGACTGTGGCGCTCGTGGGTGCGTCTGGCAGCGGTAAGTCGACCATCGTTGGAATTTTGGAGAGATTTTACAATCCCATTGGTGGTGAGGTGTTTGTAGACGGGCACAACATCATGGACATCAACATTCGCAGTCTGCGCTCGAAGATCTCCCTCGTTCAACAGGAACCCATCCTCTTCTCCGTGTCCATCCGAGACAACATTGCGTTTGGTCTCATTGGCACGGAGTACGAGGATGCCGATGAAGACACCAAGACGAAACTGGTTATTGACGCGTGTCAGCAAGCGAACGCCTGGGACTTCATTCAGCAGCTGCCCGAGGGTCTTGAGACGAACGTTGGCGAAAGAGGGTTTTTGCTGTCCGGTGGCCAAAAGCAGCGGATTGCTATTGCTCGGGCCATCATCTCAAAGCCTCGCATCCTGCTTCTCGATGAGGCCACCTCGGCTCTGGACCGGAAGTCTGAGGTCGAGATCCAGCGCATTCTCGATGAGCAGAGCAAGAATCGCACCACCATTGCCATTGCACACCGTCTCTCGACCATCAAGGACGCCGACCTCATTGTTGTCATGTCAAAGGGCCAGATCGTGGAGAAGGGCACGCACGACGAGCTGATCGCCCGCAAGGGCATGTACGCTCATCTTGTTGATTCGCAAAAGATCGTTGGACGCGAAGATAGCGACACCGAGTCTGGGATTGAGACACCTCTTACAGGTGCCGAACCAAAGGCGTTCCATGGACTTCCCGAGGATGGCGAGGAAGCTCGTCTCGCTCTGACAAAGACAAGCACAAAGAAGAGTCTGAGTTCCGCGATTCTCGAGCGCAAAGGCGCTGGCGCGGACAGTGATAAGAAGAAGTTCTCTTTGTGGTTCCTCATCCGCATGTTGCTTCGAATGTCAAAGGAAGAGAAGAAGGAGCTCATCATTGGCTCCATCCTCTCGATCATCTGTGGCTTGGGCTATCCGACACTCTCTGTGTTGTTTGCAAAGACGATGGAGGCATACATGGTCCCCCCAGAGCGATACGACTACCTCAAAAGCCAAGTCAATATGTTCTCTGGATTCTACCTTATGTTGGGGCTTATTTACTATGTCGTCTTTGCCCTGATGATCTGGCTTTTGACATGTGCCTCCGAGGCACTCGTGCGAAAGATTCGCTTCCTTTTGTTTCGCACATTCATGCGCATGGACATTGCTTTCTTCGATGAGTCGAAGAACTCGACTGGCGCGCTGACAGCGACACTCGCAAAGGATGCTCAGAGCGTTGAGGGGCTCGGTGGTGCCACTTTGGGTCAAATCCAGAATTCCCTCGTTACTCTTGTGGTTGGCATTATCTTGGCGATCGCAATCAACTGGCGTCTCGGTCTCGTGGGCATGGCTTGCGCCCCGTTGCTCGTGGGTCTTGGATTCATGCGTATGCGTTTGCTGACCCATCTCGAGGAGCGCAGTAAGAAGGCATATGACGATTCGGCTGCGTTTGCGTGCGAAGCTACGTCGAGCATTCGCACTGTCGCGTCGCTGACCAAGGAAGACGATGTCATTCAGAGTTACAGCCGACAAGTGGACGGTCAAGTTGGGCGGTCACGGGTGTCTATTGCGAGAGCGACTGTTCTTTATGCTGTGTCGCAAGGTCTGTCGCCCCTCATCATGGGTCTCTGCTTCTGGTACGGTACAACTCTTCTCAAGACTCGCACGATTTCCCTGGTTCAGTATTTCATTGCTTTCATTGCCGTCGTCTTTGGTGCTCAAACCGCGGGGTCAGTGTTTTCGTACGCTCCTGATATGGGTAAGGCAAAGCAGGCGGCTAATAACATCGCTCGGATCCTGGATGTTAAGCCGGAGATCGACACATGGTCGAATGAAGGGCGTGTGCTCGAACCTGATGCGGTGCAGGGGAACATTGAGTTCAGGGATGTGCATTTCCGATATCCGACGCGGCCCGAAGTCCCAGTTTTGCGCGGACTCAACCTGAGCATCAAGCGTGGTCAGTATGTTGCGCTTGTGGGCGCATCAGGCTGTGGCAAGTCGACGACAATTGGTCTCATCGAGGCTTTCTATCGCCCGCTTGCTGGCCAAGTTTTGCTTGATGGCATTGACATTGCAGAACTGAACATCAACGAGTACAGAAAACATTTCTCCTTGGTGTCTCAGGAACCTATTCTTTACTCTGGCACTATCCGTGAGAACATCACGCTGGGCACATGGGAGGACGTTTCGGAGGAGCAGATTATTGAGGTTTGCCGCCAGGCTAACATCCACGAATTTATCGAATCTCTTCCTCAAGGTTACGACACACTGTGCGGCTCTCATGGCACAATGTTGTCGGGCGGTCAGAAGCAACGCATTGCCATTGCTCGCGCGCTAATCCGCAACCCTAAGGTACTCCTGCTGGATGAGGCGACTTCGGCTCTTGATTCGGACTCGGAGCGCGTTGTCCAAGCCGCCATCGACAAGGCCGCCAAGGGGCGAACTACCATTGCAATCGCTCATCGCTTGTCGACCATCTCACATGCTGACATGATCTATGTCATCGACAATGGCAAGGTGATTGAACAGGGAACTCACAATGAGCTCTTGGCACAAGGTGGCAAGTACTATGAGCTCGTTCAGCTCCAAGCACTTGAGCGCATGACATAGCATTGGCATAACCCCTTACTGAATGCATACACTTAAAACATCACACCTAATATATATACCTGCTAATTTAAACCTATCAGAGAGCCCAGCTTGCCACAATTGCGATGGCAGATATGAGTTTGATGACATCTGCCAAGCACCACGCGGCGTTCGCCCGACACGTCACCCGATAAGGCGGCGTCGCCCACCTTGTGTTACTTGCCGTTATACTAGCCCCTTGACTTTGCTTGGAGCTAGTCGCGCTGCCAATAGCCTGTCGACAGTGGAAGGGAAATTCGGTGGCCCGAAGGTTTGTAGATATGCTAGTGCTCTTCTGAGCCTTCAGTGGGATGGAGCACGGTGTAGCATCTGTTCGTACAGTTGCAATTGCATCAGGCTCGCGCGTGACGTGCTCAGTTGGCAACGAAGCCGGGTCATTTTGTCGATATCGTGACATCCATGCCTCATGAATTTCCTGGCTGGTGTTCAGAAGCACTCCTAGCCAATTTGACGAGGGCCTGAGGTCTATCGAACTTGTTAGAATAACAAGTAGGATCACGCCTATGAAGAAACCAGTAGCTCGGTAGCCTAGAATGGGTTGGTACTCCCGTACAGTTCGCTCCACGAGAGCTTCGGAACAGCCATTATGCATACTAGGCCAAAGAAACCCGCTCCAAGGGCTATCTGCTTTAGTTTCGACCGAATCTGAAATACGAGAGGCCCGGTCCCTGTGTTCCGCGGTACAGGACTCTACCTCTGGCTGTTGAGGCTTCAGAGACAAGGAGTTCGATTGTCTGACGTTTCTCGAACGGCTGCTACTATGTCTTTCAGTACATCTGTGCCTCTGGGATCCATCTGAGTCGGCTTGCAGAGTGCTGTGCTGCAGTCCCGGCAAACTAGGTGGTTGCCTGATGTCAACAGCACTGTGTGAAGTCTCTTGCATCATTGGGGGTGCTAAGTCCAACCATGACGCTCCAATGCCTTGAGGCGGTCTATGTCCATTCTGTATTATGCTTGCCAAATTTTTCGACGGCATCGGCTCTCTGGACGTCTCTGAAAGTAGATGGCGACCAGTGCTTCGCTTCGTTATACGGAAGTCGAAAGCGCGTACCGTATCCTGCCGCCATGGCTCCGTCTCAGCCTTGTCCACACAAAGCGCGGAAGTCTCCTCAATTCCACACGTGTCGCTGAACTTGTCCGGCACCATGTTTCTTTCTATACACTCAAGTAAGAGTTCCATGTCATCCAGCTTGCTGGTCAACCCGCTTGCGACATCCGAGAGCTGGGATCCAGGACGGACTTCCACTTTCCCGTTGCCACCATGTTGTGAGTGCATGGGACGGTCGCGGCCGTCGCAAAGCGGGTTAAGGCTCAGCCTATGGCTGCTGTTGGCTGGCCCATCGCACGCACCGAAGGGGGGTAGTCCTGCGCTCATCAATGTTATCGCAGTTATAGGTAGGTCACTAACATCCGCGTTCTTCTCATGGAAATGAGCTGGGCAACGGCAGTGCAAAGACTTGACTTCACGGCGCCATTTTCGGACGCCGTGCCGCCTCGCCATGTCGCAGGGCTGGAGGACCACCCGGCTCATGGTCATAGAGCTAGGCTGAACGTCTGCTGCGCACGTCGACCACAACAGTACACAAGGTGGCAAAGTGTACACACAAAGCTTGTAAAGCCCAAACAAGAAACAGACAAACTCATTACTCGTTACACGTGACTGCTCTAATTAGGCCGCGACAGTTGTGGTGAGACCGTCGCACTCGCGAGACATGACCTGAGTCGACAAAGCGTACATCTCGCGGAGACTCGGAGCGACAAACGCACTGCTAAGCTGGTCTGTGACGGTTGCGAGAAGGTGACGGGTTTCGTCCAGCGTGGTGTACGTGAAGTTGGTTCGCCGCGCCATGTCGGCCACTAGCTGATAGGCTTCAATGAGCGTGTCGCAGAGCGTCACGCACGTTTCGAGCGTGTCTGGCGCGAAAGGCAGCTCCTTGGTTTTCACCAGGGGCGGGAAGCTGCCGGTTCTTGGTGAAGTTGCGTCGATTAGCGCGCTGGGGATGAGAGAACCGTAGTTTGTGGTCGACGCTTTGCGCTCTTTCTTCGTCATTGAGGGTTGAAGGGATATGATGGTGCTGAGCGAGGAGGAGGTGATATTTGTCGTCGTCACAAAGGCGCCGGACGACGGCGGGGACACTCGTCGCTTGGTGCTACTGGTGCTGGTCGGGCCGCTCGTGTTGCCAAACAGCACGCTTGCTGGCCGCGATATGAGGCTCCGGATGGACCTTGACTTTGTGGGAGAGCCGATAGCACCGTTTCCGTTAGACACGCTGCCGTTTGGACTGCCGGCACGGTCCCAGCTGTAGGCTGTCAGGACTGCTTCGAGGGCGCTCAGGTACTCCTGGACAGAGCCATGCTTCTTGTCGACGAGGCTCGATATTGCGAGGCCAAGCACGAAGTACGTCTTTGGGCTGTGGGCGTAGAACTCGCGCCAATCGGCTTCGTTGAGCTGGACTATGTCGTTGAAGCGCTGCTCGCCGCTGAATATCCGCCGCAGGAAGACGAGGAGCGATACCTGGCGCTGCACGGCCTTGTATATGCTGGACTTTGTCGCGACGGACCCGTCTCCCAGGGCCCGGCTCATTGATGGGTTGTGGTGGTGGCAGGTGGGTGTGATGGGAGCGGATGTAATGCACGACGGGGACGAAAAGGGGGATCTGCGGCTCGTTGCAGCGACAGGGGTTGGTGGATCGCGTGCGAGAGCGTGTTATCGTGCGCGGGGTGGTGCCTGGCGACGCTGCGACGATTTGACGGGGCCGAGTACTGCTGGCCTGACGGTGTGTCCTCGAACGGCTCCCGGGCGCCGGGCGTCTTCCAGGACCCCCAAGCGACAGGCCAGATCTCGCAGACGAATGCAGGGGATCGTCCCTTGCGGTGCAGGCGCTGTTTCGCTTAAGATTGGATCCTGTCTGCGCCGCCCGGTGGCGTCTCCGGGCTGTCAGGCCGCTCCCTGCCGTGCCACCACGTCGGGGCCATCGGCCTAGTCAGGCACGGGGCGCGAGATAATGCTAGATCCTGCAGGGGGCATGCAAGATCCCGCTTCTATTGCCACGTGACACTTTGCCACGTGACGGGCCCATAGATTGCCACGTGACCAAGGCAGGGCTCACGCCCTGCGCCATCGCGTGCCGCTCGCTTTAGAGACACGCGCACAACAATGCGCCGACGAGCAACGCCGGCGACGCCCGAGGGCCTCCAGCGGGCCGTTGACCAGAAAAGAGACAAGATTGCGCAGCTGCAGGCCCAGCACAGCGAACTCGTGGCCGAGCTGGAGTGAGTCGTGCCCGTTGTGGCCTGTCCCTCGCCCCTAACACAGGCGCGACCCCCAGGAGGTCGTGGACGAGCACATCAAGCGTCTCAAACACTACAATGAGCTCCGCGATGTGGCCCTCGGCCTCGCCGGACGCATAGCCGAGCAGCGTGGCGTCCCACTGGCCACCATCCTCAAAGAGCTCAAGATGGAGTCTACAGAGTAGCCTGCGGCGCACGACACCCGTCGTCCGTCGTCCTCCTGCTGCATCTACAAAGTACTCGTCGTCCGTCGTCCGTCGTCCTCCAGCTGCAAAAATTTGGTGTTTGTAGTGCATTCTTAAATAATCATATGGAGTCCTCACTTGCCCTCGTCGTAGCCGATGCGCCGCTTAAGTTCAGCAAGCCGGTGTTCAGTCTGCCGAATCGTCTCCTCCAGCTCCTGCCGGGAGAGCGCGCGATACTGCAAATACACCTTGTCGCCATCGTCCCTGCCGCGCACGCCAGGCTCGCGCGACGGGTCAGGCCGCGAGTCCAGCCCGAGCCGGTCGTCGATCCAGCGCCAGACCTCGTACTCCTCCTCCAGACGATACAGCTGCAGTGTCTCATCATCGATGCGTGAGGCGAACGGGTGCGCCGAAGGCCGGCCAGACAATTTGTCGACGACGGCCCTCCCGGAGATTAGCGCCACCCACAGCGTGGCAACACCGACCGCAAGCACAGTCCCCAAGGCCGCGAGCTTGAGAAAGAGTGGCGAGTCCTCTGACACAAACGGCACGAGCTTGACAACAGGCCCCAGGACGGACCCGACCAAGCCGGGCGTCGCCTTTGCCTTTGCCGCCTCGCTCTCCTTCTTGTGTTTTCGTGATTTTTTGCCAGTGCGCTTCTTGCCCTTCGAGGGCGCTCTGTCTCGGGTCGCGCCAGCACCGCCCTTGAGATCCGCTTTGAGCGCTTCCACCAAGTCCTTGCCGAAGGTGACCTGGCCATCATTGGCACCCTTTTCGATCGCCGACTTGAGCCAGGATTTGCCGCTCCATTCGAGCCAGCACGACATAATCATTTTCGTCCCGTTGTTCTCCCCCCACGACAGCTGGTAGCGTGTCTTTGTGACGAACGCGTTGCCACTTGGGACGTCTGGGGTCGCCGTGCTGACAATAACTGTCGCGTGCTCCTCGGGGTTGAAGTGCTCGACAGTCTCCGTGCAGTTGCACTTTGTCTGCTTCGGGCCGATGGAGCCATTGAGCGGCTTTATGTAGTTGTATTTCCGCGACTTCTTGCCATTGTCATCCTCTTCCATGGCCGGAATGTCACTCAGCTCTGTCACCTTCTGGTTCTTTGTCAAGAACCGCTCAATCCATTGCGTGTCGTCGCCGAACAACATGCCGTACACAACGCCCAACGGAGCCGGGATCTGCTCCGTGAGAAGGTGCTTCTCGTTCGTGCCGTCAAGGCTGTAACCGGTGTCGGTTGGGGCATGGGTATCCGGTCCAGGGTTGGCCACTGGCCACTTGCGGTCGCCACTCGAGGCCGGCGCGGCCGTTCCATTCTCCGCCGGACCAGAGGCGTCCGCGGCAGCGGACGCAGATGCGGAGCTCCCGGCGACGCTGGAGCCGTCATCCGACGCAGCCTCAGAGTCCTCATCCTCGGAGCCCTCCTCGTCGTCGTCGGAGCAGCTCTCTTCTGAACTGTACTCGTAAGCCGACGACGTAGCGGTGCTGGTGCCGGAATCACGGTCCTTGCCCTCCTGCTTCCAGATCATCATTATGAGATCAAACACCGAGTCGCGGGAGATAAAAGAGGCGAAGACATGGCGCGCATGAAGCGTTTGAATGACAATGGCGTTGGGAAACAGGCCGGCCGTGCTCTTCTTTTCCAGCGAGACAATCTCTTCAAACGAGATGATGACGTTCGTGACGTAGCCCAGGATGTTCGAGTTGAAGCAGATGTTGAGCTCGGACACATAGAGCCGGCCCTGGAGTAGGATCTCCTTGCTGTAGGCGCATGCGTAGTCCTCCAGCAGGTGGTCGTGCGACGGTATGGACTTGAACAGCTTGTGAAAGTCGCGGTTCCGCTTCTTGGACGCGTACGCTAGACCGGTGATGCGCGGACGGCGACGACTGGTCTGCGGTGCCGCATCAGCCGACGCCTCGTCGCGCTGGTCACTATGGCCTAGGGGCGGAGACAGCTTGTGTGCGATTTTTTCGGCCACGCCGCTGGTCGAGCCACGCTGTTCCGACCGTCGCCGCGACTGAATGGACGAATTCCGGCTCCGCGCCGAGGCGCCTGTGTCGTCGCCCAAGGTGCTGCCACGACGCCGTCGCTCATAGTGAGGGAATTCGATCGTCTCGACCTCGTGTAGATATGGCGACGTTGCGGTGGTCAGAAGCGAGGCGTCATCGTCATCGCGCGACATGGTGCGCCCGACAGAAGCGACGTTAGCCGAGGTGCGCCTTTTCGTGCTCCCTGAGCGGCCGAGACTAGCCCCGAGCCCGTCACCAGCTTCGTCACGTTCTGCTCCGAGTCCCAGGGCTGCCAGCGACAGCTCGCCGTGGCCGAGGGTGGAGATGGCACTTTTCAGGGGCTGCACTGCTGCCTCGACGATGCCATTGTGCCGGGACTCGGCAGCCGGCGGGGTCCCGTCTGCTGTCTGAGCGGACTCGCCGTCCACAGCCGCGCCGCCGCCACTTGCGTTCTGCGCAGCGGTCGCGTCGGCGCCGTCGCCGGCCTTGATGCCGATGGTGGACGCTGCGTTCTGAGCGGCCGAGAGCACAGAGCCCAGAAACGTCTTATTGTGGCTGTCGGCGGTGCCGTCAGCGTCCGTCACGGTGATATCTGGCTTGCTGCCGCGGCCCAGGGCGGCGCCCGGCGCGCTCTTGGGCATGTCTTCCGCGGCGGGCTCGGCAGGCGGGTCAGACACGCCGGTTTCGGGGTCGTGCGGGGCAATCTTAGACGCAATGTTGCCGAGCAACGGGATGTGCGGCAGGATGGCCCCGAGTTTGCCCGAGTTTGGAGTGGCCGCTCCGCTGCCAGGGCCCTCGTTGTTGGGCTCTGGGCTGTCGTCTGCAGTGGGGGGTTCCTTTGGGACTGTCTCGGCGGACGAGAGGGGCGTGGGGGGCTGTGCGATGGAGGCTTGCGAAGCGTTGCTGGGGGCTGTGTCGTCGTCGGCTGGCGGCGTTGCCTCGTGGACGATGGACGACTGGTGTGACCGGACGCTGCTTTGGCGGTGCCGCTTCAGCGAACGGGTCGACTCCTTGCGCCGGCCCAAAAACCCCGACCGCCTCTCACCGTCGTCGCCGCCGTCGTCGTCATCGTCGCTCCCCAGAGCATTGTCCGAGTGCCGTCGCAGCCGGTCCGGCACCAGCTTCTTGATCTTTCGGCCTATCCGGTGCTTCGTGCCCGACTCCGGCTCGACGTGCTCGGTGACGGCGGTCGCCATGCTGGCACACTGGCTTTGCCACGGTCTTCCAGGCCACTCAATTGGCCCTCGCCACAGCCGGCAGGCTAGTCAATTGGCCCTCGCCACACGGCAGGCTCCTCGATTGGGCCTCTACTACGGTCGGTCCTGCTGGGCCACACTGGACAGGGCTTGCCGGGCTCAGCAGTCAGCTCTCGTCTAGGCCTCGGAATCGAGCCTTCAGGGTCCTGATGGTCAGTGCCAGAGCCCCAGCTCCAGCCCATATATAGCCGTGCTTTCAGCAGTCGTGCCGACGCAGGGCACAACGTTGCTCTGTAGCAAGCCAAACAGTACCGCGTGAGCAGGAGCATTTCCTACGTGAAAACGAGCGACATTCGACGGGCAGGAGCGTGTATGGCGCCGGCTACGGCTGCTCCGCGGCCTCGGGCCCCCTGTTTACGTCCGCCTTTTACGTCCGCCTGTTCTGTTTGTGTCCGGGCCTTCTTCATGGCATCGGTGGCCCGTGCTGGCGGACGGGGCCAACGCAGGGCACCGAGGGCGCATTTAGCATAGAGACAGCCACGGACACTTGTCTGTCGGCATATTCGGCGCCCACGCTGGCCTCCAGGGGCCGGCCCCTGGGCCTTCCCGAGTCTGCCCCCACGGCATCACCGGCCCACGATGCAGGGGATGCGCCAGAATGGTGAAATTAGGCGAGCAACAGACGGCGCGACTGCGCAGCTAGAGCAGCCCACGCACCGGGCACCGGTCTAGGCCGGCACGCGTCTGTCCACGCCGGCCACGTCTGTCTATAGCCCGTCTAGGGCCCGTCTACGTCTCCGTTGACGTCGCGGTCGCGATGCGAATCTAAAAACCGCGGCGACCGTTTCGGCCGCCGTTGCCACCGGCCAGTTCGGGGGCTTCGGCTCATCCCACGTAGTCTGCGGCCTGTCTAGACAGTCAGGGCCGCCTGGACACCCTCCAGGACGCCGCACTACTGTTCCCATGAGGGCGGGACGCAGTCCACGTAGTGTTGCCACTCGGACTACGACGGCATCCCGCTCGGCTCCCTGCTGCAGCCTTCAGGCCGTCGCTGCCGCGCCGACCATCCTGCCACGCCGCCGTCCGTACTACGCCGCCGTCCCTACCATCCCTGCCACGCCGACCATCTCTACCACGGCCGTCCAGGCCCGACCGCCACACGGCCGCGATGCCAATCTAAACCCACGTGATGTATTCTGCGCCACTCGCCACCCGTAACTACAGACGGACAGGCTACATCGGACAGCCAGCGGCCCTACCTATCGGTCCTCTGCCCACTCGTTCTCGCGTCTGATCTGGTTCTCCTCCTCGGGCGTAAAGTCGTTCTGGATGTTGAAGGTGCGCCGAATTTCCTCGGGCGACTTGCCCTTGATCATGTTGGCCACCACCTTGCACGACACCTCGAGCAGCGACTCAATGTCGAGGTAGTTGGCAGTGAGGATGATCTCAAACAGCATCTCCTGGTCCACGTTGAGGAAGTTCTGGTCCCACTCGTCAATGTCTGTGTTTTTGCGGCGCGGGTCCGTGTCGTCCTCTGCTGCCGGCGGCAAGTCGTTCTTGTGGTGCTCGCAGTACTCGATGACCTTCTCGAGCACGTTCGACGTGACGTTTGGCACCGGCACCTCGGACGCGTCGTCGCCAATGTCGTCGATCATCTTCTTGATGAGCTCCGACTTCTCGGCCACCTTCTTCTCTGGGTCAGCCGCCTATCCACAGCGCTGTCGCGGGACCGCCACACACTCACCGACTTCAAACGTCACGCCATCGCTAGAAACTAGCTTCACCATCGTTGCTGTTGTGTCGGGGGGGGCGAAATCTCTCACACTGCGTGTCGCGTCTCGGGTTCCTCAACCTGCGCCCACTGGAATTTGTGGGGCTCACGACCTCGCTGCCCAGAGCAGCATGAACAGAGAGGCGTCAACACCACACACGGACTCAATCATTAACTGTCTATTGTTCTTGCCGTTTGGCGTCTCCTACTCTCTCCTGGGACGCTGCCCGCTTCACACCGTTCTCGTAGCTCTGGTACGGCGGGTCGTTGAACCGCCCAGTGGCACCCTCTGCCCGCCGTCGGAGCTCTTCTTCATATCCAACCTGGTAGCCTCGCACCCGCGGGCCTGACGCTTTGTGCTTGTGCCGGTCCCGTGCCGCTAGAAACTCGCCTCGGGGACCATACACAGCCGCAAAGTGCGCCGCGTCCTCTGCAAACGTCCCGTTCGCAATGGACGTCCGAACCCCCTGAAAAAACAAATGGGTCACATTGAGGTTGTGGATTTGCAGTAGCACCCATGCGAGCATCTCCTTTGCGTCCAGAAGATGGTGAATGTAGGCTCGATGATGCTCTCCGAGCACGTTGGGTGTGACAGTGGCCACGGGCGCGGTGTCGGTCGCAAACTGGCTGTCCCACAGGTTGATGCCGACGTCCCGCGAAGCAGCGCCCTCCGAGGCAGGGAATACAAAGTCCAGCGCCATGCCGGCCTCGGTCGCCCTTTGTGCAATCTCGTTGTTGACCAGATCAAACCCTCGCGCCAGCGCATCGAGCACTTCATGCGGTGTCTCGTACGGAGTCATGCTGTAGCGGGCCAAGCCTGCCAGACCGTAAGGACTGAGGTCGTTGGACTTGGGCTCCCACGGCCTTGCTCCCTCTGTTGTTTTGAACCGTGAGCCATTGGTATCCTCGTCGGGCCGATCGGCCTGTTGCAGCCTGTTGGCCACCTCGTCCCAGAACGTGACGCCACACAGCCTTGACTTGTTCGATTCGACGAACTGAAGGTACTCCTTCTGCACCGATGCGTCCACGTGCGGAGGAATCGGCGCAAAGACGGGCACATCGACCTTCAGCGCCTGCTTCAGCCAGTCCTCCGATCTCTGCAACATTTTTCTCACCCTGTTGAAGCCGGGCTTGCCACCGGGCGAGAGGTTGGGTATGTCGCACGGCGCCAGCATGGCCGCCGGCCGAAGGGTCTCTGCTAGCCGCCAGTACTGGGCCAGGGTGGCATTTCGGAAGCCCTCGCATGTCATGACGCCCATAGTTGTGGCGCTGTTAGACTTGGGACACGGCACGGGTGCTGCCCGCCGGGGCGCGAGGATTACGGGCTGATCTGGCGGCAGACAGAGGATATCCTTGAGATCCGAGCCCTGGGCGCATTTGACCAGTGCACAGTCGTTGGGTGCCTTCTCGAAAAAGTCCTCTCCGCCGACCATAACGCCCGAGAGGGAGGTTCGCGGCAGGTTGTCTGGGGTCAGATGCGGGACAACGCCGCGGCTTGTAGGGCAGAACGCGCCAGGCGTCTCAACCACGTGTCCCCGGAGCCGCAGCACCCCTCGCCGGGCCATGCCGCTCCGCGCCACCACCTCAAACCCCATGCCGTCCATGGCCGAGGTCTCGCGTCAGGTCGTGGGCCGGAAAATTTCACCGGCGCAGGTCGTGAGCCCTGCCCAAGTTCCACCGGTCCAGGTCGTGAGCCCCGTCCAAGTTTCACCGCCGCAGGTCGTGAGCCCCGCGGCAACCCCCGGAATGTCGGCACCAGGTCACGAGCCCAGATGCCCCGGATCACAAGCGTGAAATTTTCGTCCGTTGTATGCACAGGCATAGTAAGCATTGGGGTTTCAGAGTACTGGTGACACCAAGGGTAACGGACACAAGTCGAGACGCCAAGGTAACAGAAGAGACAAGCAGGAGGCTTTAAGAACCGTCCCCGGCCAGCTTCAGATCCTGTTCACACACACACACCACACCGCCAAAGCACCTGCAGCCCTGATTATGCCTACCACCGTCATGGAAGTTCCCGACGCCGGTCATCATGCCCTGCCTACGACCGTTACGGAAGCTCCCGACGGCCATCCAAAACAGCTCCTCGAGGGCTCGACCCAGACCGGCCAGCTAGAGTCCCTGCAAGAGCCGGTTCAGCTGTGTCCCGGGTCTCAAACCAAGCCCCAGATCCACGTCGGCGGCCGCAAATCGAAGCTGGCCGTCGTCCAGACCACCATGGTAGTCGAGGCACTCACCAAGGCGCATCCAAAGTATACTTTCCCGATCTTTGCGCTGTCGACCTTTGGCGACAACAACCTAGGAAAGCCGCTCTACTCCTTCGGCGGAAAGGCCTTGTGGACTAAAGAGCTCGAGGAGTACCTGCTCAACACGGGCCCTGGCGGCGAGCATTTGGACATGGTAGTGCACTCGCTCAAGGACATGCCGACCTCGCTGCCCGAGGGCTGCGAGCTCGGAGCCATTCTCGAGCGCGAGGACCCCCGCGACGCTCTTGTGATGCGCGCAGGCAGTCCGTACACGACCCTTGGCGACCTACCGCCGGGATCGGTTGTCGGCACGTCGTCGATTAGGCGATCTGCTCAGTTGAAGCGGAGATATCCACATCTCAAGTTCTCGGACGTCCGGGGCAACGTTATCACCCGTCTCGCCAAGCTCGACAACCCAGAAAATGGCTACGAATGCCTGGTTCTCGCTGTTGCTGGCCTCAAGAGACTCGACCGGGGCGAACGCATCACGTCCTACCTGCAGAGCCCAGACATGTATCATGCCGTTGGCCAGGGCGCGCTCGGCATAGAGATCCGGGAAGGCGACACGGCAACCAAGAAGCTGTTGGAGGCTATCTCCGACCGTGAAACGACGTACAAGTGTCTTGCTGAGCGGGCTCTTATGCGCACTCTGGAGGGCGGATGCTCGGTGCCCATTGGCGTGGAGACCGACTTCCTTGATCCTGACACTCTTACTATCGAGGGCATCGTCGTCTCAGTCGATGGCCAGGAGTCTGTGATTGCACGAGCCACCTCGACAGTGGCATCGCCAGAAGATGCCGACCAACTAGGCCAGACCCTCGCCCATAAGCTGGTAGAGCAGGGGGCAAAAAAGATCTTGGACAAGATCAACCTAGACCGCATCATCTGAAAACACACCCAGGCCATGTAAATAGCAATGTCATCTCTACGTCTTTGTGCCCACGAGTGCCACTGTCCAAATTGGGCATATCTTATCTGCCCCATGCACGTCCTCGACGTCCTTCAAAGAACGGCAGTCAATATGGGTGAACCGGAGGCTTCAGAGGCCGGCGCAGAAGGGGCCTTGGCCGTGTCAAAGACCTCCAAGAGCGCCGAGAAGGCACCTAAGCGACGGCCAGCCCGAGTGCAGGTTGACCCAGCTACTGTCACAGCGGACGACCGCCCACCCCAGACCGGGACTGTATTCAACATCTGGTACCTCAAATGGAGCGGTGGTGACAACGACGGCTTCAACCAGCGCAAGTCAGAGGGCAGGTGCAATGTGAAGAGAGACTCGGGCTACACCAGGGCCGACAAGGAGCCGGGACAACAGTACTTCTGCATATACTTCGCCAAAGGGCTCTGCCACAAGGGCAAAAAGTGTGAATACCTGCACAGGCTGCCTGAGGTAACAGACTTCTTCCCACCGAACGTGGACTGCTTCGGCCGTGACCGCCATGCTGACTACCGCGACGATATGGGAGGCGTTGGGTCGTTTCTCCGACAAAACCGGACGTTGTACGTGGGCCGGATTGCTGCGGAAGACAACGTCGAAGAGATCGTCTCGAGGCACTTCTCGGAGTGGGGCGACGTGGAGCGGATCCGGGTGCTTAGCGGACGAGGCGTGGCGTTCGTCACTTACCTCCACGAGGTCAACGCCCAGTTCGCAAAAGAAGCCATGATGCATCAGTCGCTGGACAACAATGAAGTGCTGAACGTGCGGTGGGCAACTCAGGACCCAAATCCAGCGGCCCGTGCGCGGGAACAGCGGGCAATGGAAGATCAGGCAGCTGAGGCCATCAAGCGCATATTGCCCAAGGAGTATCTGGACGAGCTGAACGCCCCTCCGGATCGGAAACGGATCAAAGCAGACTTTGGTTTGGAGGGATTTGAAGCACCAGATGACGTTCGCTACGATGCTGCGCCACCTGTGACGGAAGGCGAAGCACAGAGCGAACCTCCCGCTATAGAGCCCAGCTCAATAGAGGCTTCTACAGCAGAGACGCCCTTCTTCTCTGCCTCGACACTTCACGGCATAGCATCTTTGCGCAAGACCAAGCAAGACGTGAGTGTCTTGAAGGAGCCTCAAAGGCCCAAGAAAGGACTCAGCTCCGCGCTGGCAGCATACCTTAGCGACAGTGACAGCGGATAATCACGACTCACGATTTTTGTACAATACATGTATTTCTACTGCTGCTTTTCTCTAAACTTCATCGGTCGGGTCTGCGCAGCCTCGTGTCGCCGCAACTCTTCGGGCACACGCGACACAGGCGACTTTGCAATGATTTGCTTGAGGTCCCACAATATGGAGTCATCTTCCGGCCCTAGGAAAGAGACTGACACACCTGATCGGCCGGCGCGCCCGGTGCGACCTATGCGATGGGTGTAGGGTTCGATTTCTCGAGGCATTTGAAAGTTGACGACAAGCGACACATTAGGCACGTCAATGCCGCGACCGCCCACGTCTGTGGCTACAAGACAGTCAGTGTCGCCCTTCTTGAGGGACAGCAACGCAGCCTCACGTTGGTCTTGAGACCGGCGCCCATGCAAGACCTCAGCTCGCCACCCGTGGCTATTCAAATAGGCTGCCACAGCATCCACCTCGGCGCGCCTGTTTGCAAAAATCATGACTGGCGGAGCAAAATCACGAAGGATCTCGACAAGGCGCTTCTTGCGCCGCTCCTCCGAAGCCACGAACTCCACCCGCTGCTCTACCCGATCAGCGGCCTGGCCTGCCGCACCAATTATGACAGTTCCAGGATCACGGAGGTGCTTTTCAGCTAGGGTTTGTATGCTTCGCGGCCAAGTCGCGGTGTACATCATCGTCTGCCGGTATCTCCCGTTGAGAGCCTTCAGATTAGAGGCTGGTAGCGCATTGAGAATCTGGGTCAGCTGCTCGTCGAATCCCAGGTCGAGCATGCGGTCCGCTTCGTCGAGAACCACGTAGCAGCACTGCGATAGCACAAGCAAGTGGCGGTCCAGACAGTCGCACAAACGGCCTGTGGTGGCAATGACAATCTCTGCGCCAGCAGACAGCTTCCATGCCTGCTCTTCGACGCTCTTGCCGCCCACGATGGACACCACGCGGAAGCCAAGTGGAGAGCAGAATTTTGCTGCTTCAGACTCGATCTGCTGCGCCAACTCGCGAGTTGGGGCAAGTACTACACCGTAGGGCCCATCGGCCTTTGTTATGTGATTTAGAGGCGGCAAGTCCAGTATGTGGGCGAGCAGAGGTATGACGAAGCTCGCCGTTTTGCCACTTCCAGTCTCGGCGATGCCGATGACGTCACGACCCGTAAGCGCGATCGGTATGGCGGCTCGCTGGATGGGTGTTGGCTCCTCGTAGCCTATCCTAGAGACTATGCCGAGGATACTAGGTGGAATCTTGGACTCGGCCCACTTTCGCATGGGGTGCGGCACTCCGTTCCCACGCGTCACGATGCTGAAGTCCTCCTTGAAGATGCGCCAGTCGCGCTCCTTCATGTCAGCAAGATCCTTCTTGCTCCAGTGGACATCGTCGGGGTTGAGCCGTGGCCGCCTCTGCTGCTCCAGCCTGAGGAGCTCTGCCTGCCGACGCCGTCGCGCCTCCGGGCCCTCTCCTCCCTCCAGAGGACGCACGGCGGTGTAGCTGCCGCCAATCGACTCTCTCAGATCGTCTCGCGACGTGTCGTCGTCCGCAGTCCATTCGAACTTGAAGCGCGAGTCCGGGCCCTTCCGCCGTGGTTTCTTCGCGGGCGGAGCCCTGGGGTCGGGGCTCGCCCGTCTCGAGCGGTCATTGGTGGTCTCTTGACGAGGCGACTTGGGATCTGGCGCCGGCCGTGCCGCGACGGACCCGGGGCTGGCCGAGCCTGCACGCCGTTTGAGCCTTTCGAGGGCCGCCTTTTCCCGCTCCGCACGGCTCAGGAACCGCGGCTGCGCCTGCGACGCCGCTGCAGCCCGCTTCTGGCGCAGCAGCTCCTCCAGGTCGACTGGCTTGGTCATCGTGGTCCTTTCCATGGAACATTTAGAGGTCGTGGGCCTTTATCGGTTGTGAGCCCTCCATACAGGTCGTGGGCCTTGTCGGTTCTGAGCCCTCCATGCAGGTCGTAGGCCTTGTCGGTTGTGAGCCCTCCATAGAGGTCGTGGGCCTTTTCGGTTATGAGCCTCTGTGTCCCCCGGTCATGAGCCCTCTCCCGGCCTCCCCCGGTCATGAGCCCTCCCTACTTCCCCAGGTCATGAGCCCGCGGCCACCTCGACTCGCCACAACAACCATGTCGATAGAACAGGATCCACAGGACGTCGAGATGAAGACCGAGGTCACGCAGGACTCGGAGGCGCTGGTCCTCGAGGGTGAGTAGCCGCGTCTGCTGCTGAGCTGGACGGACAAATTGCTAACATCAGACGTGCGACGCTGCTTTGAGTACCTCGTCAAGGCTGCGGACCAGCGCTACGCCCTGAGGGTATTGCGGGGCCTGCCGGCGCTGCGAAAGCGTGTCACTCGAGGTGCGCTCCAGCGCATCATCGCAGAAGCGTACCCGAGCGGCGAGGCCGGCGTTCTGGCAGAGGCAGTCGGTGCCGGACAGACAAAGGGCTCGTCGTCGCCAATCCCCGAGGTGGACGTGTTCTGCCACCTCCTCGCACAGGTGTGGCTGCTCAATGCCGGCGAGATGGAGGCTCTACGGGCTGTCAGTGAAGCAGCCGTGAAGCGCGTGCAAAACTACAACCGCAGATCGCTCGACCTCCTGGCAGCAAAGGTGTGGTTCTACTATGCTCGCGAGCGAGAGCTGGCAGGCCGGATGCCCGAGGCGCGGCCCGTTCTGCTTGCAGCGTTGCGTACGGCGACGTTGAAGCATGACACGGAGACGCAAGCGTCGCTCATCACCCTTTTGCTCCGCAACTTCCTCGCCACCAACAAGATCAGCCAGGCTGCGAATCTTGTGGACAAAACGACGTTCCCGGAGTCGGCGTACAATGCGCTCCAGGCCCGCTACCTGTACTATCTGGGCCGGATATACGCTATCCAGCTCGACTACACCTCGGCCAACGACCGCCTGACCGCTGCCATCCGCAAGGCGCCCCAGACTCCGCTCGCGGCGGGCTTTCTGCAGGCGGCTCACAAGCTAGCCGTGGTGATTGAGCTCCTCATGGGCGACATCCCGGAGCGGAACACGTTCCGCCAGCCCATGCTGGAGCGGGCTCTGGAGCCGTACTTTGACGTGGCGCGCGCGGTCCGCGTGGGCGACCTCAACCAGTTCTCTGAGACGATTGCCAAGCACGCGCAGAAGCTGCGAGCGGACGGCAACTACTCGCTGGTGTTGCGTCTCCGTCAGAACGTGATCAAGACGGGCATCCGGATCATGAGTTTGAGCTACAGCCGGATCAGTCTGCGCGATATCTGCATGCGACTGTCGCTGGACTCTGAGCAGTCGACGGAATACATTGTGGCCAAGGCGATCCGTGACGGGGTGATTGAGGCCACCATCGACCACGAGAAGGGCTACATGCAGAGCAAGGAGGTGCTGGACGTGTACTCGACCAACGAGCCGGCGCAGACCTACCACGACCGCATCCAGTTCTGCATTGCTCTCCACAACGACTCTGTCAAGGCCATGCGGTACCCCGAGAACCTGCACCGGGCTGATCTCAAGACGTCGGCCGAGGCGCGTGAGCGCGAAAAGGAGCTCGTGTCCGAGATCGCCGAGGGCGATCTCGACGACGATGACGACTTTGACATGTAGATCTAGAATCAATTGTCACGATTGTTTTCGTGTTTTGTATTGCGTGGTGTCGCACTTCATGAAGTCCCAGGACGTGCACCGACGATGGCATCAATAGAGCTGTCGCTGGAGCCCGCGACGGCGGCGCCGGACGTGTCTGACGAGGCACGGCTGACGCTGGCGGAGCTCGTGCCGCGCATCACCGCTGAGCGCGGCTCGTTCGCGGCTGTCACGGAGCAGGGCCTCGAGGAGGAGATCCGCAACGGCGAGGCCCACGACACGGCACCACCAGAGACGGCCCTGGAGGACGAGAGCGAGGAGCAGTTCCGCGAGAAGAGGCTGGAGCTCATCCGGCTGGTTCAGATGGCGCAGAACGAGAGCGCTCTGTCACTTGACTTTGTGTCGCTGCTCATCTCGGCCGCCCGACCAGCAGCCGGCACCACGAGCATGAGCCCGCACCTCAAGGCCAAGGTGCCGCCTGGCTCGCTCGGAGCCGACCGGCAGCGGGCGCCGGCGCCCGAGGATAACCCGCTGGTCAACACCGGCTGGAAGATGGAGAGCCTGTCCAAGGCCTCCAGCCAGCTGTCGGCCGCGGCCAGGCGGCTCGGGCCAGAGATACAGAAGGAGGCCGTCTACTGGCGGAGCGTGCTCGACACCGCGTCGGGCGGGGAGGTGCTCTTCAAGATCAGCAAGGGCGACATGCGGGGGCTGGGGATCAAGTATGGCTTTGGCGACTCTGGGTCCAACTATGCCCGGGACCCGGGCGTGTCGACAGTCACACGCAAGGCGGACGGCACCATGGCGTTCCGCGGCAAGGCCCATCTGGCCAGCGCCAAGGCAGTGCGGGTGGTGCTCTACGACACGGCGGGTGGCGAGCCCACAAAGCTCGGCAACTCCCGGATGGACAACATTGTAGTGCCGGAGGCGTCCGTGCGCGAAGAGATCCGCAACGCCCGAAACCTGCTGTTTGAGGAGGAGCTGTTTGCCGAGATGGCAAAGGAGGCCCGCTTGCTCGCATCACATCGTGTGTCGGTCTCTCGCGGCCGCATTATCATCGACCTGGGGGACCAGACCATGGAGATCCGGTACGAAGAGATCTCCCACGACCTTGAGGAGGGCATTGTGCCGCGCGAGTGTCGTCAGGCAGACCTGCTGGTGTCTCTGCTGCGTCTGATGCTGTGCCACATCCACCGGCGCAACCTGAGACGGAAGAACTCGCAGCCTCCGCCGCTCAACTCCAAGCAAAAGACCGAGCCGACGCCAGTCTTTATTCTGAGGCCGCTGATTGCCCACATCCAGCACCACAAGGTGATGCGTCGCACCACGCGGTCGCTGGAGCTGATCCTGGCCGACCACGCGAACGCCACCCTGTCGTTGGAGCGCTCCGAGCGAACGGACCGGCTGCAGTATCCGCCGAGCTCGTGCTACACCATTGCCGTCGCCGACAAGTTCACGGTGAAGGTCCAGGTGGGGTCGCTGCTGCAGTCGTACAAGCCGCTCTACGACGTGACGGCCCACAAGCGGGACGACCCGTCGGTGGTGCTGTCCAAGACGGGCTTCTACGAGCTCCACGAGCTCGAGGACTGGATACGGTGGATTCTCAGCAAATAGTGTACAGTAATCTATGGATGCGACGGAGTGTGCTTGAAGCTTCGGGCGTGCGGTGGCGTGTGATGGCATCGCAGTTGTCCAGGCCTCTGTGTGATGCATCGGGGCGTTCAGGCCCATGTAATGGCAGCACCGCGGCGAGGCTATGTGATGGCATCGTGTGCGAGGGCCGGCACCGTCGCGCCAAGGGCTATGTGATGGGCATCGCGGCCCATGTGCACCGAGACATCGTGGCAACGAAACCGCAGCGCCACTGGCGGACCGGCGGCCGGTCGTGGCTCGGCAGCTGCTGCGCCAATCGACACGTGCGGGACGGCGCCGTCGAGTTCCGGCAGGCCGTGGCGCCGGCAGACGCCGTTTGTGGCGGCGATGAGCCGTGCCACCTGCGCCACCGAGGGCTGCGCCACAGGCAGCGCCACGAACCACCGCGTGGCGCCGGTGTTGCACAGCACAACCGGCTCTCGCGCCAGCTCGACGTCCAGCGGCCCCGCCGCGCCCAGGGCGTCGCGGAGGTCGCGCAGGAACGGCGTCCGGGCCTCGCGCGGCACCATCAGCGTGTCGGAGAGGCTAACGTGGAGCGACAGCGCGACGCCCGTGTCAGACGCATGCACGAGGCTCTCGACGCGGTGGGCCGCCACGAGGCGCTCCAGGACGGCCGCGTCGCGGTCCGGCGGCAGCCACGAGAGGAAGACGTGCGTCGGGTACAGCCCGTCCCGGTGTGGGACGGCGCGGTGGCGGCCGTCAAAGCCGCTCGTGTCCGAGCTGATCAGCTCCGGCGCCGAAAACTCGAGCGTGAGCGCCGAGTTGCTCGACCACGAGTCGTGCTCGCGCTGGTCGTCCTCGT
>JANJPH010000015.1:0-71104 GCA_030407195.1 [Candida] tunisiensis
GGCGGCTGTGGTGCCGGTATCGGCCCTGTCTCCTGTCCGCTCCCCTGGCACTTCGGGGGCCCCGGGGCCGGCGTGCGGGGCGGGGGGGGTGGGGGGGGGGGGGGGGGCGGGGGGGGGGGGGGGGGGGGGGGGGGGGGGGGGGGGGGGGGTGGCCCAAATACGGAAGACACTCGGCTGACCACCATAAATCGAGCCGGGTCGCGAGTCAAGCAGTAGTAGCGTGAAAGGACGTCATTAGGAAGATGATGCGATTTCATATGGGACTTGATTGCTTCGCACATTCGAGAGGCTTCAAACCATCGAGCTCTGCTAGCGAGTGTCAGGGTCAGCGCGCGGGCCTAGGCCTGGCACGAGCGGTATCCGTTAAGACTGAGAGACAACCGAGTCGGGCGAGATCCCGAGGCGCGTAGAGTGATCTAGGAGTGGTGAGGGAAAACGGTATTTCCTATACAGATATAGTGGGATTCGATTTCGCGATGGGTGGCAACCCCTCGCTGACGCTTGCAGTGACCAGTCCACGGGACGGCCCGGATATGGTCACAGACTCACGGGCCTCCAGGGACGAACCGACAAGGGAGTCGGCACGACGTGCTGGCCTTGTCTGTAGCCGGGCTGAGGCTGTCTACGCGTCCAGGACGCTAGCATGTTGGGACACAGGGACAGCTGGAGGAGACCTGGGCGGGATACACTGACAAGGGCCTCCAGATCGCAGGGACAGCCAGAGGACGCCGCCAGGCGCGGAGATACACGGGCAGGAGGCAACAGGCCGCGCAGCAGACATGTCTCAGAGGGCCTGCGAGCCAGACCGTGAGCCAGTCCGGGACGCGCCTCTGGCAGGCCAGGTGGCGCGATGAGGCGTGCAGACAGCCGGGCTGCAGGGTCGCCACCAGGTGGACCACGCCGGCGGCCTGGCACGAGCACGACAGGAGTGTGCCCGACGGCGACATGCCACGGCAGCATGCCACGGCAGCATGCCACGACAACGGCAGAACGGCCACGACACGACCACTACAACGACCACAACAAACACACCACCCCGGCGCAGGCCCGGACGCGCGCGCACTCAACGGCAAGCGCGCCCTGCATGGGCTCGGGAATCTGGCCGATCGCCGAACGCACGCGGACATGCGACGTCGCCTGCGTCAGGAAAAATTCCCAACGCATTCATCCGAGAGATGCGTGGGCGCTTAGCGAGACACGGGGGTCGTGGACGTAAGGGCGCAAGGAGGTAGGGGGCGCGCGGGAGGGCGAACGGGAGGACGGGCGCAGAGAGGGACGAAGGGAGCACGGACGTAGAGGCGGTCGCAGGGAGGGAGGGTCTAGGGAGAGACGTACGGGACGACGGCCGCGAACGACAGCCCTGGCCCGGCCACCGACAGCCGCCGCCGCACGGCTGGCCCCGTTGGTCCTTGGAGATGCGTTTGGGCCAGGCGAATGTTGAGGGCCGCCGGGTAATGCCGGGATCCCGATGGGCCACCCGGGGTGGCTGGGGACGAGAGGGAGAGGACGGGGCCCGGCACGGCGACCGTAGAGACGACGCGGGCGGCCGGAGCGACGCTGTCGCGCCAGGCCTGTCCGTGTCTCCGTCGGCCACGGCCTCGGCCACGCCGTCGGCGTGTCGGCCGACGACCGGCCTCCCCCCCACACCCATGCATGTTGAGGCAAGCGGTTCCCAACGGCGCCCGGCCATGACGCCCAACAGGGACCCCGGACCCGAAAAGGGCCAATGCTACGCCGTGCCTGTGGCTGCAAATAAGCTGGTGCGAGCACACCAAGGTCGACGGCCGAGCGACGCTGTATGCAGCATTGGCGGGAGCTTATTGGGCAGGGTGGTTTGAATAAAAAGGGTGTTTGATCCGGCCATCGCGAGCTCCAGACTGTTTCATTCAATTGGCCTGGGTGTGCCTTCATTCTTTGTGTTTATTGTATTTATTGTCAGACGGTGAGTGTGTTCGTGGTGGTGGTGGTGGTCGTGGTAGACGGACCAAACGGGCGGATAGAACAGAGACGGGCAGAGAGAGAGCAGATCAAGGGACAGCGACGAGGACGAACAGCACCTCCAACACCTCCAACAGCAACACCAACTCCATCACCTTCAACTCCTCCCTCTCACCCCATCTGTTGGGATCCGATCTCGCCGTCCCCCACACCAGCTGCTCCTGCAGTCGTGGGCCGGAAAAACCGAAGACCTCGCCAAACCAACCCTCGTGTCTCAGGCCGTCAGAGTCTAACCCAGAGCACATCTAGAGTCTGTTTTTTGGCCCGTCACCCGTCTCCAGAAACCAGCAAAAAACCAACATAGAGGTACGTCTCTGTCGTCCCCGCCCAATTGGCCCTCTGATCTAACCCCAGATGTACCCCCAAACAGGCGTACACACCCCTACCAGCGGGGCCTCGCTGCGCCCCCTCGTGCTGTCCCACGGCGCCGTCGAGCACACTTTCTTGGTCCCTAGCTCGCTATACTTCAACGCCACACAGCTCCGGGAGCAGTTCCGACAGAGCCTCCCCACCCCGACCGAGGACAAGGGCGGCGACGAGGAGCCCACCACCCCGACCGAGCTCCTCGCCAAGTTCCTCGGCTTCGTCGCCAGAGCCGTCGAGGACGAGCCCGGCCCCTACGACGACGTCCTCGGCCTCGTCCTCAACGAGTTTGAGACCCGCTACCTGCGCGGCAACGACGTCCACGCCGTCGCCGCCGCCCTCCTCTCGGCACCGAACGCCACAACCACAGCCCCCAAGATCCGCGAGATCGTCAAGTCATACTACCTCGCTCGCCTCACCGCGAACCGGCCACTCAAGGCACACAACCCCGCCCTGTGCCGCGCTGTCGACGATGAAAAGGCTGTCGTGCACGCCATCTTTGGCGGCCAGGGCAACACTGAGGAGTACTTTGAAGAGCTGCGCCAGATCTACGATGACTACGGCGCTCTTGTGTCGGACTTTGTCGAGCTATGCGCCAACAAGCTCTACGCCCTCTCCCGCGAGCACCCGGCTGCCCGCAAGATCTACACCAAGGGTCTCAACATCATGGCCTGGCTCCACTCCAAGGACGCCACCCCAGATCTCGACTACCTCGTCAGCGCCCCCGTGTCGGTCCCCGTAATCGGTGTCCTCCAATTGGCCCACTACACCATCACCGCCCGTGTGCAGGGCAAGACCCCGGGTCAGCTACGCGACTACTTTGCTGGCGCAACCGGCCACTCCCAGGGCCTCATCACAGCCGTGTGTATCGCCTCGGCCGACTCCTGGGAGGAGTACTACGATGAGTGCCTCAAGTGCCTCGCCATGCTCTTCTCCATCGGCATGCGTGCCCAGCAGGTGTACCCCAACACCTCGCTCGCCCCCTCGGTCCTTGAGGACTCGCGCAAGGAGGGCGAGGGCAACCCCTCGCCCATGCTGTCGGTGCGCGATCTGACCAGAGAGCAGGTCCAGAAGTTCCTCGACACCACCAACAAGCATCTGCCGCAGGAGAAGCACATCGTCGTCTCGCTTGTGAACGGCGCACGCAACCACGTTGTGTCCGGCCACCCCGAGTCCCTGCATGGTCTCAACATCAACCTGCGCCGTGCCCGCGCCCCGACGGGCCTCGACCAGGCCCGCACCCCGCACACGCAGCGCAAGCTCAAGTTCTCGCACCGCTTCCTGCCCATCACGGCGCCGTTCCACTCGCCTCTGCTTGAGGACGCCACTCACCTCATCCTCGAGGATCTGAAGGACCAGGGCGTGACATTCCCCGCCGAGAACCTTAAAATCCCCGTCTATGATACCTATGACGGCACCAACATGCAGGAGCGCAGCGGCGATCTGGCTGATCGCATGGCCAACCTGATCACCCACCTCACGGTTGACTGGCCCACTGCTACCAAGTTCAAGACCACTCACGTTGTGGACTTTGGCCCTGGTGGTGTCTCGGGTCTCGGTCTGCTCACGCACCGCAACAAGGACGGTACTGGTGTGCGCATCATCCTCGGCGGCCTCCTCGATGGCGGCTCGACCGACGAGTATGGCTTCAAGCAGGAGCTGTTCGACCGTGCGGATAACGCCGTCAAGTACAACCCCAACTGGGTGGAGGGTTTCTCCCCGAAGCTCATTAAAGACTCAACAGGCCGCACATTCGTCGACACCAAGCTCTCGCGGTTGCTAGGCCGCGCACCGGTGTTTGTGTCTGGTATGACCCCCACTACCATTTGGTCTGACTTTGTTGCTGCCACACTCAACTCAGGATACCACATCGAGCTTGCTGGTGGCGGTTACTTCAGTGCGTCGGGTATGACCAAGGCTCTTGAGGATGTCGTCAACAACACCGTCCCGGGCGTTGGCATCACTATCAACCTGATTTACGTGAACCCGTTCATGATGCAATGGGCTATCCCCCTCATCAAGCAGCTGCGTGCGCAGGGTTTCCCCATTCAGGGCATGACTATCGGCGCTGGTGTGCCGTCGCTGGAGGTGGCCAATGAGTACATCTCTGACCTTGGCCTGAAGCACATTGGCTTTAAGCCAGGTTCGGTTGACGCCATCGGCAAGGTCATCCAGATTGCAAAGGCAAACCCTCATTTCCCTATCATGCTGCAGTGGACTGGTGGTCGTGGTGGCGGCCACCACTCCTTCGAGGACTTCCACGCTCCCATCCTCAGCATGTACTCGCGTATCCGTCGCTGCCCCAACATCGTCCTTGTGGCAGGCTCCGGTTTCGGTGGTGCCGAGGACACCTACCCATACCTGACTGGTGAATGGTCGAGACGGTTCGCCTATCCTCCCATGCCGTTCGATGGTGTGCTGTTCGCGTCCCGTGTCCTGGTGGCAAAGGAGGCCCACACCTCGGATGCCGCAAAACAGGCGATCGTCGACGCTCAGGGCGTGGAGGACGCCGGATGGGAGAACACCTACAACGCCCCGACTGGCGGCATTATCACTGTGCTGTCAGAGATGGGTGAGCCTATCCACAAGTTGGCGACTCGCGGTGTCCTGTTCTGGCACGAGATGGACAACACCGTGTTCAATCTGCCCAAGAACAAGCGCATGGACGTACTTCGTCAGAAGCGCGACTACATCATCAAGCGCCTCAATGCCGACTTCCAAAAGACTTGGTTCGGCCGCAATGAACAGGGCGAGGCCTGTGACCTGGAGGATATGACTTACGCCGAGGTCATGAACCGACTTGTCGAGCTGCAATATGTCAAGGCCGAGAAGCGGTGGATCGATGTCACTCTGCGCAACTTCACCGGCGACTGGATTCGCCGTCTGGAGGAGCGTTTCACCAAGGATGCTGGCAAGCCTTCGCTCCTGCAGTCGTACGCGGAGCTTGATGACCCCTACCCGGTTGTTGAGCGTATCATCAAGGGCTATCCCGAGGCTCGCGAGCAGCTCATCAACGCTCAAGACAAAGACCACTTCCTGCTGCTGTGCAAGCGGAGAACGCAGAAGCCGGTGCCCTTCGTGCCAGTCCTCGATGACGACTTTGAGTTCTACTTCAAGAAGGACTCTCTTTGGCAGTCTGAGGATCTGGCTGCTGTCGTCGGTCAGGATGTTGGTCGTACATGTATCCTTCAGGGTCCCGTCGCCGTGCGATTCTCGACGAAGGCGAACGAGCCCATCAAGGATATTTTGGACGGTGTTCACGAGGGCCACATTCGTGAGCTCCTGAAGTCTACCTATGGCGGAGATGAGTCCAAGATTCCGGTAGTGGAGTGCTTCGGTGTCGACCCGCCCAAGAGCGAGGAGGAGATCTGCTCCAAGAACCTCCCCGGCGTTTCTGTTCTTCGTGAGGACGGCAAGACCGTGTTCAAGATCGACGCAGCCTCGTCCGGACACGCCCTGCCCGACCCTGTCGACTGGATCGAGCTGCTTGCGGGTCCTGAGTACAATTGGCGCCACGCTCTCTTTATGACTGATGCCGTTGTGCAGGGCAAGAAGCTGGTTGCCAACCCTACCCGCAATGTCTTCGCTCCGGCCCATGGCCTGCGCGTTGAGATCGAGGGTGCTGATAAAGGCGCTGACTCGACTGTTATCACCGCCTACGAGCTTCTTCACAACAAGCCTGTTAAGGTGGCAGAGATCTACCGCAATAAGAAGGGTCTGATCGAGTTCAATCTCATCGAGGGCCGCAACGCCGACCATCGTGCCATCGCGATGCCGCTGCTGTTCCAGTACCGTCCGGAGCTGGCCTACGCGCCGATCCAGGAGGTTATGGAGGGCCGCAACGAGCGCATCAAGGAATTCTACTGGCGCCTTTGGTTTGGCAATGACGAGAAGTTCGACACCAATGTCGACATCACCTCGACTTTCGACGGTGGCGAGGTTCACGTCACTGGTCAGGGTATCGCCGATTTTGTTCACGCAGTTGGCAACCACGGTGAGGACTTCGTTGAGCGCCACGGCAAGGTCACATATGCTCCCATGGACTACGCCATTGTGGTGGGCTGGAAGGCGATTATCAAGGCTATCTTCCCCAAGGCCATTGATGGTGATCTGCTGAAGCTGGTGCACCTGTCGAACGGTTTCAAGATGTTCCCTGGCGCGAAGCCCCTTCGCAAGGGTGATGTTGTCAGCACCAAGGCCCGGATCAACGCTGTCATCAACCAGGAGTCTGGCAAGATGGTTGAGGTCTCCGGCACTGTGTACCGCGAGGGTGAGCCTGTCATGGAGGTCATCTCGCAGTTCCTGTACCGTGGTGAGTACACCGACTTCGAGAACACCTTCCAGCGCTCCAAGGAGACTCCTCGTGAGGTCCACCTGGCATCAGTCAAGGATGTTGCCGTGCTGCAGTCGAAGGAGTGGTTCCACCTGGACAGCCTGCCCGAGGGCATCGAGCTGCTGGGCCAGACCCTTACCTTCAAGTGCGAGACTCTGAAGAAGTTCAAGAACGCTTCTGTGTTCAGCTCTATCCGGACTACTGGTGAGGTCTTGCTGGAGCTTCCTTCCAAGGAGATCGTCCAGATCGGCTCTGTCGACTATGAAGCGGGTGGTGTGTCGCACGGCAACCCTGTCACCGACTACCTTAACCGTTTCGGCAGCACTCGCGAGCAGAGCGTCAAGTTTGACAATGCTATCCCGCTTGGTGGCAATGAGCTCTCGTTCAAGGCCCCGGCGTCCAACGAGCCCTACGCATCTGTGTCGGGTGATTACAACCCCATTCACGTGAGCAGAGTGTTTGCCAACTACGCCCAGCTCAAGGGTACCATCACTCATGGCATGTACACCTCGGCTGCTGTGCGGTCCCGCGTGGAGGTCTACGCCGCTGAGAACTTTGCATCGCGCGTGCGGGCATTTAACTGCTCGTTCGTGGGCATGGTTCTGCCCAACGACGACATCGCCATTACTCTTGAGCACATTGGTATGATCAACGGCCGCAAGATCATTCGTGTGGAATGCTCGCAGCGTGACGGTGAGGAGATCGTTCTCAAGGGTGAGGCTGAGGTCGATCAACCAGTTTCTACCTACGTGTTCACTGGCCAGGGCGCTCAAGAACAGGGAATGGGTATGGACTTGTACGACTCCTCAGAGGTGGCCCGGGAGGTTTGGGACAAGGCCGACCGCCACTTCGTTGAGAACTACGGCTTCTCCATTCTGAACATCGTCAAGAACAACCCCAAGGAGCTCACTGTGCATTTCGGTGGACCTCGTGGTCTTGCGATCCGCGAGAACTACATCTCCATGATGTTCGAGAGCATCGACGAGAACGGCCAGCTGAAGTCTGAGAAGATCTTCAAGGAGATCACTGAGGATACTGACCATTACACGTTCCGGTCTCCGACTGGTCTGCTCTCCGCCACTCAATTTACCCAGCCGGCGCTGACACTGATGGAGAAGGCATCATACGAGGACTTGAAGTCCAAGGGTCTTGTGCCTGCCGACTGCCCCTTCGCCGGCCACTCGCTGGGCGAGTATTCCGCATTGGCATCGCTTGGTGATGTGATGCCGATCGAGTCTTTGGTCGACGTTGTGTTCTACCGTGGTATGACGATGCAGGTTGCTGTGCCGCGGGACGCCCAGGGCCGCTCCAACTATGGTATGTGCGCAGTCAACCCGTCGCGCATCTCCAAGACGTTCGATGATCGCGCTCTGCGCTTCGTCATTGATCACATTGCCAAGCAGACCCAATGGCTCCTCGAGATTGTTAACTACAATGTTGAGAACACGCAGTACGTGGCAGCCGGCGACCTGCGCGCCCTTGACACGCTGACCAACGTGCTCAACTACCTCAAGGTTCAGAAGATCGAGGTCGACAAGCTGCTTCAGCAGATGCCCGTCGAGAAGGTGGCGGAGCACCTGTCTGAGATTGTCTCCAAGATCGCCACCAAGAGCACCGAGAAGCCTCAGCCGATCGAGCTGGAGCGCGGTTTCGCAGTGATCCCGCTCAAGGGTATCTCTGTGCCGTTCCACTCTTCTTATTTGCGGTCCGGTGTGAAGCCGTTCCAGCGCTTCCTCATCAAAAAGATCCCCAAGACGGCGCTCCAGCCGCGCAACCTCATCAACCGCTACATTCCTAACCTGACGGCTCGGCCGTTCGAGATCTCCAAGGACTACTTCGAGGAGGTCTACAAGCTCACGGGCTCCGACAAGCTCAAGGACATCATCGAGAACTGGGACTCGTATGCTTCTAAATAGTTTTGCGTTCGTTATAGAAAACTACTGGTTATTTGGCAGTTGCACGTGGACGGCAAGGTCGTTGAACGCTTCGTAGTAAGGAGTGTCGGCGATAAGCTGTTCGTCGAAACGCACCACTCCGTAGCACAACCCGCCAGCGGATCCAGCCGGCGGTGGGCCGCTGCCGTCCTCGGAAGCGTCCCAGGTTTGGCAAGCGGCGATCGTGGGGTAGTGCTCGGCCATGGACTCCTTTGTACGGCGTAAGGAAAAGTCGAGCAGGCTGTTGCCTATGAAGACGTGTGGTGCATGGCCGAAGTTGCCTCGCAGATACGCCTCAGTCACAGAGCCAGGACAGTGGGGCATGAAGTACAGGGCTTGGCGGCTGCATTCGCGGTTTTCCTGCTCTGTGACCCCTACCAGAGCAAGGACCTCTCTGTCCAACTCTGCGGTTGCTGGGTCATACGATGTCACTCGATCCGACGGCACGTCGAAGAGCTGAGCTATGAGCAGAGCCAGTGCCAGCTGATAGGGCACCGTTCGACTATCTGTGGGCTGGCCTAGAGCCAGGATGCGCAGCTCGCGGACTTGGCCCGGGGCCACCAGCCCCGTGAGCTTTTGCGCGAGAAACTGCCAGAGCGGGGACGCTCGCAGCGTTTCTCGATGGCGCTCCACTACTAGCGCATGGTCCTGGGCCGTCTTCTCGACAGCCTGCCACCGCTTTCCCCGCCGGCTCCGCCGGTTCCTGACCGCAGTGAAACCGTCGTCGGACATGCGAAGTTGCACGGTGCCGGTTCGGGAAGATAGGGGTTAGGGGAGGAGATAGGGGGAGTCGGATGTTAGGGTGCGAGATAAGGGCTAGGGCGAGAGATAATGCGCCCGCCAGATAAGGGCTGGGGGACGCGATAAACGCGCTCACCGCACCACCACAACCATCACGTAAACAAACGGGGCCGCTCACGACCCGGATGACGCGGCGGCCAGCAGTCACGAGGCCGGCTGCGACGAGCGCGTCGGGCGGCAGGACCGCGACCAAGGGGAGAGGCAAGACCCTCGCTGGCCGGAGCGGCCATGTGGTTCCCATCCAGGTCGGCGACCCGGCGCCGGCACCGCGGCAGCGGCGGTACCGGCCGGGCGTCAAGGCTCTCCGGGAGATTCGAAAGTACCAGAAGAGCACGGATCTGCTGATTGCGAAGCTGCCGTTTGCACGGCTGGTGCGGGAGGTTTCGGAGGACGTGATGGGCGCCGGCTACGGGCTCCGGTGGCAGTCGACGGCGCTGATGGCGCTACAAGAAGCGTGCGAGGCGTTCCTGGTGCGGTTGTTCGAGGACACCAACATCTGCGCGATCCACGCGAAGCGGGTTACCATAATGCAGAAGGACATGCAGCTGGCGCGGCGGATACGCGGCCATTGGGGCGGAGTGGCGGTCTGAGGGCCGTCGCACGAGCTGTATTCATATCTATCAGTGTACAATACGTTGTGGTCAGGGCCGTCGCTTTGGCGTTGGCGTCGTTGGGCTCATGACTTGGTGGCGTTGGTGAGGGCTCACGACATGACGAGTTGGTTGGCCACGTTTGGGGCTCATAGTGTCGTTGGGCTCACGAAGTGCCATGTTTTGGGCTCATGACATATCGTTGGGCTCACGACGTGCAACCAGGGCTCACGACATGCCGCGCCGTCACCCGGCGGGCGCCGCCTGTGACAGATTTTTCTGGCGTAGCCGAGCGTCACCGTCAGCCTCCACGCGGAGCGGCAGCAGCCATGAGGAAAAGCGTCGTTTTCGTCGGAACAAGCCACCCGGAGCTCGGGCACCTCATCTGCGAGCGGCTCGGCGTCACGCCGGGCAAGTGCAACCTCCGCAAGTTCAGCAACGGCGAGACAAGCATCGAGATAGGCGTCTCGGTCCGCGACAACGACGTCTACATCGTCCAATCCGGCAGCGAGTCCATCAACGACCACATCATGGAGCTGCTGATTCTCATCTCGGGCTGTCGGTCCGGCTCGGCCAACAAGATCACCGCCGTCGTGCCGCTCTTCCCCTACTCCAAGCAGAGCAAGATGAAGAAGCATCGCGGCGCCATCACGGCCCGGATGCTCGCCAACCTGCTCACCATCGCCGGCGCCGACCACGTGATCACCATGGACTTGCACGCAACCCAAATGCAGGGCTTCTTCACAAAGCCCGTAGACAATCTCGCGGCCGGCCCGTCTCTTGTGCAGTGGATCCGTCTGAACGTGCCCGACTACCGCAATGCCGTGATAGTCTCCAAGAACCCTGGCGGCACAAAGCGTGTCACTGCCCTGGCGGACGCGCTCAAGGTGAACTTCGCAATGATCCACACCGATCGACGTCGCCGCGAGGACAGACCCAATCCAGCACCGCACGTTATGGCCTTTCAGAAGTCTCGCCCGAATGGGCGCCGGCCGTCGCAGAAGCGGCCCTCGCTGGAGGGACCCATTGGCCTGGATGCGCCCGCAGTGACTGTGTCAACCCCAGAGAGCGGCGATACAGACCGCCCATACGACGATTCGGATGCTGAGTCTGACGACGGCAATGTTGTTATCGCAGATGGCATCCAAGTAGCTCGTGTGGTCCAGGGACACGTGGTTGACGACGACTACCCGAGTCCCTGCGGCTCGGCTTCTTCCACTGCGGACGTTGGCAACATGGGCGATTCGCTCTATTCGGTGGGCAGTCAGGTAGAGCTTCAGCACGCCCTTGGCGGCACGGTAGATGCCAACGGCAGTGACGACGAGGATGAGGACTTGGGAATGGAGAAGCTCATCACCTTGGTCGGCGATGTGCGAGACAAGACGGCGATCATTGTCGATGATATGATTGATCGTCCAAACTCTTTTGTAGCTGCCGCTGAGCACTGCCGTCTCAACTGCGGTGCAAAGAGTGTTTACGTCGTCGCCACGCACGGCATTTTCAACGACCTCTGTCTCGAGCGGCTCTGCGAGAGTCCATACATTGACCAAGTCGTGGTGACTAATACTTATCCGATCCCTGTGCGCAAGCGGGCGCAAGCCAACAAGCTGACGGTTATCGACATGTCGCCAATTTTCGCAGAGTGTATTCGGCGCAACCACAATGGCGAGAGCATCAGCACACTCTTTGAGCACCACGACGTTGCCACGCGGTATTGAGCCGTGCCAGGCGTTCCATTCATTCACAATTGCATCGGCTAGATATACTATACTCGTTTGTAGCAGGCGCTCATACCTGCCGATTGACTTGTTCGTCTACAGTTTCAGCTTCACCACCAACGATGCAGCCACTTGGGCTGCAGGGCTGCTTTCCCTCTAGGATTTCAGTCTTAACGGAGCGTTGGAAGAATGACCTGGCCGCTCTGGGCCACCATCAGGTAGACGATTCTGTAACCCGTCTACTGCGGTGGTCTGAGTGGCTACATCTGCCCCATTGTATGAAGGGAGAACGCCAAAGGGCAGGTTGGGGTTTTGAAAGTCCCTTCGGTACCTGGCTATAGCCTACTGAGTCGGGGACTGGCGAATACTTAACGTGATTCGAGACCTTGAGGCGTTGAGGTGGCACATATTTGTAGTTTTGAAGGTCGCACGAGAAAAGATTGACGACATGATCTCCTTACAAAGTTCATGACTGGGGGCTACCTCAGTCATGTTTCGCTGGAGAAAACATTGTCATGCTTGATCACCGCCTTCGAACCTACCAGTGACTTTCGATGCGATCTTCTTCGAAGTTGTAGAAGTATAGAGCTCCACAATGGATTGAATGCAACTCACTCCGTATTGCTAAGTATTCGCCTATGGTAGCTCTGCAGCGTTACAGTGTGGAACTTGAGCGGGCACTCAAACTCGAAGAAGCTTTTCAGTGGCCCATCTGAGGTTGACAGAAGGGCGCGGAGCAAGCGAGTCACGAAAAACATCTATTCTATACAATGTTCAAACAACTTAACTGCTTGCTACAGGTTGCACTGTTGAGTCAGCCGTCTCTAGACGTTCAGCTGGAGCCGATTCGTCGTCTTGTGGAGTGATGTTAACAGGAATGAACTTCTTGGGAAGAGAAACGCGACTGAATCGTGAACGGAATTTGGAGGTGACAAGGTCGCTGTCCAAATGTCGCGTCAATGCTTTTCTCGGGATACACGAGATACAGTGCTTCGAATCCAACTGCACATCTAGGGGATCCTGTGTGTTGCAGCCTGGCGAAATGGCCATGCGAATTGAGTACGTCTTCTCGTCACGCGGGTCCTGAGTCGCACTTTCATAGAGCTCAAAGACAATCTGTGTCAGATAGTCTAGCTCAGGGAGAGCATTCCGCGGCATTTTTGTTGGAATCTGAGACTCGTAGATCACGTTGAGCAGAGTGTAGATGTGCGATTCCTTTGTGAAGTAGGTCACGATTGCTCCACTGTCGTTCTCCTTCATGTGTTCTAAATCGTTCAAGATCTGCTTGACCAAGGGTAGTGACGTGAGAAGTCCAATGTCTAACTTTTCGCTATCCTCTATGCCGTACTCCTGCGGACAGATGAAGTCGAACAAAATCTTGGATAGCCGATATAGTTCCCTAAGATTGGCATAAGTGGACGTGTCAAATACCGAAGTTTTCCCATTCGAGGCAGCAGCAACATGGGGCAGGTTGCTAGTGCTACTGCTGGTACTACTCGATCTACCGCTGTAATGCTTGGTGTCGCGAAGACCACTTGGCGGCTTAGGTGTTGCCACCCCTGACAGCGATGAACCATTAGTTGCTTGACCAACTGCTGGACTATTTGTGGTGCGTGCAAAGAATGGCACCATAGTAAGTGAGGGGATGTCTTGCATGGGGGGCTCCGAGATCGAGGGATCAGGCTTGAAGACTTGTTCCAGGAACTGCCTGTTGTGCAGCGCATCATACTTCATGGTGTCGTACAGCTCCGATATCTTAGAGGGATCGACCTTCTCGACTGTTATGAACTCAGCGAAGAGCTTATCCCAACGCTCTTTGAACAGAATCGGATCCTCGTTGCAGCACCACCGCGTCTGAAACTCATCAACCTTCCGGGTTCGATAGCTGAACTCCATGACCTTTTGATGATAATTCATAAGCTGGACAACCCGACTCAGCACGATAAATGGTTCCGGGAACTTTGCTGGCCACGTGAACTGTGGCGGTGGTTCAATTCCTTTGCGAAGCAACGGCTTTAACTTCTTCTTGACCTTGTCCATGAGGTCTTTCGCAGCATTCGAATCATCTAGGAGGTCTTTCCGTACTTGGAGGTAGTCTTCCGAAAGATCTTCATCGTCCAAGAACTCGGACGCCCAAATGAGTGCGGATGCAATCACTCGGCGCTCGGAGGATGTGAACGTCCGCACATCGTTGATGAGATCCTTGTTCATGAGCAGGATATCCTGGCGCATCGATTCACCCAAGTCGGCAGCTTGATAACGTGCTGAATGCGTTGGCTCACCACCCCACTTTATAATCAGCTGTACCTTCTCCACGTGGCCCTCTTGCTTGTCCAAGACCGGCTTAATTTGGACTTTGGTGCCAGGCATATTCATCTTTTTCTCAAGCGCTTGTCGAAGAACGTCCAGTTTGTGAGGATCCTCTGCTTTTTCGGCGCGTGCCTTCTTCGTGGCTGCAAGGACCTCCCGCAAGTGGCTTATGTCTCTCATGATGACCTCCTCTTTGTGCCCCTTGAGCAGGTCGATGAAGAGCCGATGCTTGAAAGAAAACTTGAATTTCTGCTTCGGGGTGCGGTCAGCGTGTCGTATCACGACGACCTGACCCTTCAGCTTCCATTTCTGCTGCTTCTCCACAGTAGTCGCAGGGGGGAGCTCCATGGTGTTGCGCTTGCTCCGTTCTCGCTTCGCCTGTAGAAACAGTTGTCGGAGGATGCGCGCGCAGTTGTCGTAATACTCTGAGTTGTCCTTTACAAATGAGAATCCGTTGACGTCAATCACGTAGCTTCTTCCCCCTACTCGCAGGAGGTCAAACCCGCATATAGTTTGCTCGAACGCTTCAGATATCCGGCCCGCCATGTCAAACTCCTCCCGCGACAACTTCGTGATGAAACGAATTTCCTTGCCGTATGTGTTGCGCCGTACAATACCGTCCACCACCGGTGATTTGCGCGTCTCAGCGTGACAGTAGTTCTTACCCACAGAGTACGCCTTCACGTCCTCAAAGTTGTCCGTGTCCATGAACTTTTCATAGATGTAGGAGCCACTGGTTCGGGGATGCGTGAGTTCCGCGTCATACTCAGAACTCTTGTTGCCGACCTTTCGGAACAGGCGTCTGCCGCCACCGCCCGCAGATTTAGGATAATAGACGTACACGTTGTGATCCTCGCCGTCCACAGGCTTCTCCACGAACGGCTTCTTGAGACGGCGTCCAGCAACCTCCAATGTATCTTCGTCCACCATCCGCCATTCCGGCTCTGGCTCTGACGTCACATCCACTGAGTGTTGGCGAAGCTTTTCTTTGAGCCGTTCGTCGACACGTGGGCCTCCATCACGCGATATCTCCAATCTATAGGGAGTCGATACCTGGCAGCTGTCCAGAATTCGCAGCACTAAACGACGGTCCCATAGAGCCTTTTGCAACACGAGGTCGTTAACGACGTAAGGCTGCCGTAACTCGACGTATTTGATGGCCTTCTCGAGCGGAAATCCAGTCGAGAAAAAGCAGATGAGGAAATCGCATGTGGGCCAGTTTTCGATGCTCTCGTCAAGAATGACTTTGTCGCCAAAAATAATGGTCTCAAACTCGCCATGTTCTATGAGGCGTTTGAGGATATGCCGACAAGGTTTGGAGCGCGCCTTGGCATCCATCGCACAGACTCCAATTTTGCCTATCCGTGGAGCCGAGCCGTTCCCGGAGCCGGCGACCACGGAGGCACCACCGCCGACGGCGGTCGCCAAGTCGAGATGATGTGTGCTCGAGAACGACGATGACCGTCGTCGCAGGGCCGCCAGTGAGTCCCGCAACACGGCTGTGGAAGACGGCAGCCGGGCTAAATCGACATGGCTCTGACTCACTGTCATTTCTCGCGGGAGCTGCTGTGACGCTGGGGAGCTTGCGAGCGAATCAGCGAACACAGCCGGGCCCCGGACGGAGCTGAGGTCGTTGTCTTCCGGGGCACTGGCGCTACCGTCGGTCACGGCGGCAAAACACGAGTGCTGTGTCGGATGTCCGCTGGCAACACTTTTTGGCATCGAACTGCCCTGTGACACAGGATAGTCTGCGTAAGAATCTCGGCTGCCGCGACGACTGCAACCAGCGGCAGCAACTGCTGTGTCGTTGGACGGTCCAGCCGGCGTTGCCGCGGAGGAGCCGGGAACGATGCCAGATGTGGTAAACCCGAGGCCCTTCAGGCTGGATGTCGACGATGTCGAGTTTCGTTTGCTGCTGAACCCGCCGGCCACCTGGCGCGGTCCAGAGTCGGCGCTGGTGGTGGGCGTGATGAGGGGGTTCTGCAAGGATACGGGGGATCTCAGTGTCTGAATTGACCGCGAGTTGGTTGGCACGCTCGCTGGCAGTGACTGAGTGCCGTCGTCTGGAGTCATGGTGATACCCGAGCTCTCGGAGCTGGACGAGGAGTGGCCAGACGGCTGACGTCTGGATCCAGACGCACGCCGGAACATGCTTGCCAGGCCCGACTCTATCCGGCGAGCTGCACTCTCAGCCGTGTTGGTTCGTGACACCTGAGGTTTCGGGCTGGACGGCTTGCTGCCTGGCCTCGGGCTTCCTGGCTCAGACATGGCGGGAACTAAGGTGATCTGGAGGCGTGAGCGAGTATTGATGCTTGGCTGGCGTCCGCGTGGTCCCTAGCTCCTTGTTTGGCTCCCTGGTCGGTAGGATCGAATAGCGGTTGCGATGACTCTGTGTGTGTGTCCCCCAATGGAATGGACGCCCGGCGACATGCGCGTCGAAAATCTGCAAGTTCCTTCCATGCAACGAGTATTACCCGGTGCTTCGAACCAGGGGCTCGCATGAGCCGCACGAGAGGTGGCCACAGGTTACCCGGACAGGTGCACTTGCATGAGCCGCACAGGACGCGCGGCGCTCGTGAAAAATCTCGGATCCTCCAACGTCCGCCACCATCTGACAATGCCTGTGGCCGTTGCAAAGAAGCGACGGACCGCTGGCGAGCCGGCACCGCAGCGGCACGGGTCGAGGATATTCAGCCCCTTCCGGTCGATCGGCCACGTCACCAATGACGTGCCCTTTGCCGTCACCAGCCTCGGCCAGACCTACCTCGTCACCACCTGCGTGGGCCGCAGCTTCCAGATATACGACGCAGCGACGCTCCATCTGCTCTTTGTGTCGTCGCCACAAACACCGCAGCCGATCAGCGTTCTCTGCTCGCACTTCCACCACGTGTACGCCGGGTACGGCTCGACCGTCGGGGTGTATCGCCGGGGCAAGCTCGAGCGCGCTCTTGACCTGTCCGGACGCGTAGCTGCCATCAACATCTTTGGCGACTACCTCTGCGTGGCGACGGCCGACAGGATCCTCCACGTCTACAAGCGGACAGCGGACAGCGAGGAGCCGCACACAACCATCAAAGTCCCCGAGTCGTTGGGCACGATCGTGGGCCTTGTGCATCCTGCGACCTACCTTAACAAGCTCGTTGTTGTGGCAGCTGGTGGTCTCGTGCTCTACAACGTGCGAACCGGCAAGCAGCTCTTCGAGGCCCGTGACTTTGGCGGCAACCTGACCTCTGTCGTCCAGTCGCCGGCTCTTGACATCCTGGGCGTGGCCACTGATACGGGACGTGTGGTGCTCTACAACCTGAAACAGGGAAGGTTATTGCAGACATATGAGGCTGGTGCTCGTGTGAACGCCATTTCGTTCCGAACCGACGGATCGCCACATCTCATCGCGGGTACGGCAGCTGGTGACGTTGTAGTATGGGATCTCAATTCACGCAAGAAGCTGCATGTGGTGCGAGAAGCACACCGCGCTGAGGATGGCGGCGTCACAGCTGTTCAGTTTCTCAATGGCCAGCCCGTGTTTGTCACGAGCGGCGGCGACAACTTACTCAAAGAGTACATATTCGACCCGTCACTGAGCAGTACTGACGCAACGGTGATCTCACCTCCACGCCCGCTCCGCTCCCGTGGTGGCCACAGCGCTCCCCCTGTGTGCCTCTCTTTCACCGATCAAGATGCGCACCACCTCCTTTCCGCATCACGGGACCGTTCACTGTGGTCCTTCTCTCTCCGCAAGGATTCACAATCTCGTGAGTTTTCGCAGCGCGAGCCAAAGGATGCCAGCAAGCGCAAGGGTGGACCTGCCGGGACTGGCCTTCGCGATAAATTTCCAGAAATCACGGCCCTTGCGTATCGCCAGACAAAGCAGGGCCAGTGGGACAACGTACTGACTGCACATCAGGGCGAGAACTTTGTCCGTTCGTGGGATGGAAAGCGTGGTCGAGTAGGTCGTCACAAACTCGTCACGCTCGACAAGAGCGTGGCCAAGAGTGTTGCAATCACACAGTGTGGCAACTTTGCTGTGGTCGGATCGGAAAAGGGATCTGTCGCGGTTTACAACTTGCAGTCGGGCATCTTGCGCCGTCGCTTCACGAAGGGACACTCGAAGGCGGTCACTGGCGTGGCGGTGGATGGGATGAATCGCACACTGGTGACCTCCTCGCTGGATTGCAGACTGGGGCTGTGGGACTTTGTCGACGGTCGTTTGCGCGAGACGATAACCCTCGATGCCCCAATTACGACCCTGGTTGTCCACCAAATGACAGATCTGGTGGCGTGCGTTCTGGACGATTTGTCAATTATAGTGGTGGACAGAGAGACACGCAAGGTGGTGCGCGCTCTTTATGGCCACGCTAATCGTATCACGGCAGTGGATTTCACCCCGGACGGTCGGTGGCTCGTGTCAGCATCTTTAGATGCCACTATCCGGGTTTGGGATTTGCCCAGTGGCGGTTGTATCGACGCCTTTCGAGTGGACGACGTGGTGACGTGCCTCAAGATTGCTCCGAACGGTGACTGGCTTGCCACGGGCCATGCTGGTGGCGTTGGAGTCAGTCTTTGGACAAATCGCGCACAGTTTCACCCAGTCTCCACTCGTCACATCAGTGGGGGCGAGATTTACAACATTACCATGCCCAACGCAGCTGGTGACGGCGGAGCTAACATAATTGAAGGTGCCTTCGAAGACGCCCCTGAGGAAGACGAGGTTGATGATAACTACTCATCACCAGAGCAGATCTCTACGCAGCTCCAGACTCTTTCTCTCCAGCCGCGCGTCAAGTTTACGACACTTGCACACTTGGACGCGATCAGGATGCGCAACAAGCCGAAAGAGGCACCCAAGGCACCAGAGCAGGCCCCGTTTTTCCTTTCGATAGCTGCGGAGAAGGAGGCTAAGGACGAAGCTGCGCGTTCGAATCCGCTGGTCCCATCAGCTCTGACAGCGTCGTCGGAGACTGAGTTCACGCGGTTGTTGCGGCAAGCTCGGGAGACGGGCGACTACGATGGCTTTGTGGATCACCTCAAGGGTATGTCGCCGGCTTCCACTGACCTTGAAATCCGTTCTCTCAACACTCTTTCTCCGCACACAGAGCTCGTGGCATTTGTGTCGGCGATGTCGGCCCGTTTGAGACAGCGCCGTGACTATGAGCTCGTACAAGCATGGATGTCCATGCTTCTCAAAGCTCACGCTGATGTGATCCTCGCTGTTAATGACAGCTCGGTCGAGCTCCAGGCGGCTTTGACGGAATGGGAGACGGTGCAGTCGGCTGAGCTGGCCCGACTCAGCGAACGGGCGCATTATTGCGCCGGAGTCATCAACTTCGTCCGCGGCCTGTAATAGAGGAGGTCAGTAATATATGCATGTCTATCTATCATACAAGGTCATTAGTATAGTCAGGACGTGATGTGTTTGCGTACGTCGCGGAGTTCCTGGCTTGTCGTCGACTTTTTGTTGAGGGTGGCCCGATACGCTTTAGCACAGCCATAATGAACGGCAATGCCATTTGGGAACGCTGAGATAACCGAGTGACCCAACCGTTTGAGACAAACCTTGCACGTCGTGGAGTCTGTCACTGTTACATGGCGCTGTCGCAATTCGAGCAAGGGCTCCTGAATGTTCATCAGATCGGCACGTCCCAGTGCTGCTTCGAGGCGGAGAATATTCGACTTGGTCAGTACAGTTCTGATCTGTGAATGCAAGAAATGGCCTATGTCTGCCACCGTTACATTGTCTGGTAGCAGGCGGAGTACCTCTGAGGCGCTCATCCGTGACCCCTGGGACGCTAGCAGATTCAAAGCAAAGGGCACGTTTTGAGAGACTGGTGCATCTGTGTGTGGAGCGGTTTTCCGCGACGGATCGAGATACAAGCCGAGGAGCGTAAATAACGCCTCGCGTCCAGCCTCTGGGTCCTGGTCGTAAATCTCAGCGCAGTAATCTTCACCCTTAGCTGAGTCCTGGAGATCGTATGCATATATCTCCAGCGCCTGCCGATGTTGGCCTCGTCGCTTCAACAGCAACGCTCGCGCATCTAGATAGCGATTGTCCTTGCGTGGAAGCGCTTGCAGAACCCTGTCAGCACGATACTTATCAGATTCGCGCAAGAACGCAAGTAGTTTGGAGTGGAGGTCGTCCCAGCTGGTATCCGATGCCGCCTTCCCCATCTGGTCAAGGTAGCTGAGCGCCAGTTCGGTGTGAAAGTAAGCAGATTCCTCTCCAAGAGTTTGGATTGTGTGCTCCAGGTACTGAATCGTTAGACTGCGCGACATTTGCTTGAGGAAGCTGAGGACCCGTGGCCGAGAGAGCGACATGCTTTCTATCGAATCTTCCATGAACAGGTCCTGTGCGAAATCTGGGTTTTCTTGAATCGGATCTCGCGCGAACTCCAGGATCAGGTCAATGTTGTCATCCCGGAGACGTTGAAGGTATCGCACCGTCGGCTCAGGACCACGTAAGGAGTCAACCTGGTCGTGCTCGACCGATAACTTGCGCAATAATTGCAGCGCTTGGCGATGGAGACCTTTGCCATAGTAATAGTCGATGAGTTCGTGCCATTTTCCCGAGCCAGAGAGCATTTCGTCCACAACAACAGGGTCGCAGTGGTTGTGAATTCGCACGAGAGGGCCAACTAGCGACGGCTTCGTCATGTTATAGCATCGGAGCAGTGTAGTATCCACGAGGACAGCATTCTCACGTACCTGGTCGCTGACCCCTTCGTCTGCAACGACCTCCTCACCCTGGAGCTCACCGAGTTGCCGGGACAGCTTCCGCCTTGTATCAGCCAGATACACGAGAAGGTGCTGAACAGCTTCGTTCAGTTCCTCCTCCGTCATCGATGCAGCTAACGTGCTCCGTGCGCTCGACCGTGTCGACATCGTCTCGCCGTTATCCTCTACCTCATCTCCCTGCTTTTTCGTTTCCTCAGCATCAGTATCATGCTCCAAGTGCAACTCCTCAGATATTGAGGGGTCATGAATGCCAGCAACGCCTATCTCCTCGTCGTCGGCACCAGGCTCTGACAGCTTGCCACCCGAGATGACGGCTGGGAATAAGGAGATAACAGCTCGCGGTGATGCATCGGCCTCTGAGAAGAGCAACATACTCTGCTTGTATTGCTTGTGGTGAAACATTTCGGTTGCCATTTGAATTTTCAAATCATTCAACAGCGAGTCCCTGTCCTCTACTAACGCCGGGACCATGAGTCCGAGAAGGCTGATGGCCTCGTCGTAATCCTTCTCGGCTGCCAACCGCAGAACCTCTTCACGGTAGTCGTTGAACAGAAAGCGCCACACTTTCGTTGCTGATGCTGCGTATAAATACTTGCCGTCAGTAAGGTGGGTCACGCCCGCCAGATCGATCCGCTGTAGAAGACTTGTAGTTTCAGGGTTTCTGATGTCCAAGTGTTTTGAGAATAGCGCTACCAGGTAGGGGTACGAATAGCCGACAGCAACAGGGGCCTCGCGCCACTGCACCAGTGCACGCTTCTCGATCACTTCACCCCGACGATCCACGACCAGTACTGTTGTGTCCTTTACTAGAAGTGCAGTATTGTTCCCAAGCTCAGCTGCCAGCGGCGTCGGCTGTCGCGAGCCAATGGAGCCCAAGTAGGAGATACCTACGGAGCCGAACAGCGCGGAGGTATCCGCACCACCAGGGTGGCTCCCTGGCGAGACGATGCCACCCACAGTACTCTTGTCAACGTCAGCGATGCAAAACTCTGATGTCATGCCCACGACTACCCGAGTCGGATGGAAGAATGTTACGGTGCGGACCTTGTCCTGTACCGGTATCTCCTTGTACTCGGCGAATTCGCCGTCGCGCCACTCGTAACACACCAGGCGGCGCTTGCATCCCACGACCAGTCGGCACACTGAATGGTTGTCCTGGACCCCCGAGTGTATCGCGAAGGTTGCAGCACCTTTCGTCTTGTCCAGCTTTTCTTCTAAGGCGAATTGTTCCAGGTCGTGCACGGATACCACGCCGTCAGTGAGGACCACGAGCGATCCTGCCTCCTTGATGGCGCCTATACGCTCAATCGGCCGACGGCTGAGCTCCTGGTGGACAGAGAGGAGCTCAGCCTGCATGCCGTCCGCTCTGGACGGGTCCGACACGGCGTACACGCGAAGGGCACCGCTGCTCATGCCGAGGAGCAGTCGGTCGCCGTACGCGTGCACGGCGGTGATCCGGGCCTTTGCGTCCAGCGCCACTAGGCTCAGTGGCGTCACCGGTGCCATTTGTCGTGTGAGTCTCCGAGTGGCGCCGCAACCGCGAGCTCCGGGTAACACATATCGATGCGGCTCACGCAGGGGCACGCATGAGCCGCATGAGCCGCATGAGCCGCATGGCCGCACGAGCCGCACAGCCCCGACGTCCGCCATGTCGGAGCGGGGCAGCACTCAGCGCACGGTGCGCGAGTTCTGGCAGGTCCAGAGCGACAAATTCAACGCTGGCGAGCTCGCGGCGGGCCAGCTGAGGCAGGACCTCCGCGCCGTGGGGCCTGCGCTTGAGGCCGACCTGAAAAAGAAGATCATCGACATCCACGACACAGAGGCGCAAATCAAGAACCAGACTATGGCCCTCAAAGCCCGGACAGAAAGTCTGGCCAAGCATACAAAGCAGTGGGAGACGGTCACTGTCCAGACGCGGGCCAAGCTCAAGCAGCTTGGCGACGTCCAAAACTGGGCAGAGCTGTTGGATCAACAGCTACGAACTATCGAAGGTACGCTCGACTCTGTAGACAAAAATAGTAATGTACAATAATATCCTCATACGTGATGAGTGCTCCGAACCGTGTATGATGCATCTCTCCCCTGACAAATGCAAGCGCAGCCTAGTGCCGCCGCGTGAGGGGCGGCTCTGGCGCGGTGTTGGGTGGCGGCCACTGGCCTGTAGCTTTCCACCCTTGTTTGAGCACAATGAGTGCGTCCGCCAGGTTCATCGGCGTCTTCAGCGGGCGTCCCCTGGTCACCAGGTAGTCGTAGACCTTCACCTGCGCTTTGCTCGTCATCTCGGTGATGGGGCTGGTGTGCGGCTCTAACTGTGTCTCTGGACACCCGGCCGTCCACTCGCGGCGCCGTCGCTTCCACTCGCGGTATCCCGGGTTTATGCGCTCCTCGTCTGAACTGTAGTCATCGTCGACGACGGCCGGCGCGCTTGTGCCCAACGCCTGGCTCGAGAGGCTGGGGATGCTCATTACCGGCGTGTTATGGTCTGCCGGACTCGCCAGAGAGCTCCAGTCAGAGGTCGCGCCAGCACTTGCGTGGATTCTGTTATCTGGCGCCTCTGTCTCGATCAAACTTGCGATCGTCGGATGCACTGGCGGGCTGTCGCTGCGTTCTGCAGGGCCGGTGTGACGGGAGTCGCGCGCAGCAAGAGTCACTTCCTCGCGGCCGTCCTGGGCGGGCGTGTCCACGTCGTGCCCGTCCAGACTCATGCCTAGCACGGAGGCTAGCAGGGAGTCGTCAAAGGCCTCTCGTCGGATGTCAAGTCGCGACGCCCTGGATGACGCTACGCGGGCCTCGCCGCCGCCGAGGGTGTATGGATCTGAGGCCACCAGCTGGGCCAGCTCTGCCTTGATGCGGCCTGCACTTTCGACTGGCGCGACCTGAGTGTTGAACGAGCCGCTGTCTGGGGTGTCTGAGAGTCTGAGCTTGGTGTTGCGAAACTTTGCACCTTCCTCCTTGTCTATCTGCACAGTTGGTCCGATGGAACAGGCGGACGCCACGACCGGCTTCGCCGACACGGCAGCTTCGTGTATGGAGGCGTTCGCTCGGTCTTCGGGTTTGGTCCAAAAGAGGTCCTCGACCTCTTGGGACTGCCGCCGGACGACCTCTGCCTCGCTCTCGAGGGCCGGAACCGCAGGGCCCCTGGCACGCTTGTCTCGCCTGCTTGCGCTGCGCCCGAGATGACTCTTGATGGCACGAAACGACTCCGAAACCCGCAGACTGAATGGCCGATGCTTCCCTACTCTCTGCTCGCCGAGCACCGTGTTCATCTGTCCGGCCAGCAACAAACACCGTCTCCTTGTTGTCGCTCGAGTTTCCCCCCGCCCTTCACATCTGACGTCCTGCAGCGACAGGCCAAATTTAATTCGTGGGCCCCCACGTGACCCACCCCGATCCATTCAGTTGACAAGTTTACACAACTCCTAGTCTACAAAAACACTCTAGCTCCCCGTAGCAGTGGCGGACCCCGCCTTCGTGACTCCGGCATCGTCTTTGTCTGTTCTGCCGGCACTCCCGCCGTGCAGCTTCTCCTTGAGGCGCCGAAACCGCGCGAGATCAAGCACAAACACCGGATCCTCGCTCACCGCCTCGTGCCGCGTGAGCTCCCATTCGTGGATCCGCCGCTTCTTGTACGCAAGCACGCTCTCCGCCTCGCCGCGCGGAACAAAGTCCACCCCCTCAACAGCAATGCTGACGCCATCGTGTTGCGTGAGCCACGACCGCGAGACCAATCCGTTGCGAAAGCTCCCAACGTACTTTTCGAGCCGAGGCAGGACGTGCAACTTCACAATGCAATCCCCGTTCCTTTCGTACTCCTTCCGGTGAGCCTTGTGCTTTTTGCGGACCTGGTCCTTCCGTCGTTTCACGCTCTCGGCTGCGCGCTCGATACGAGACAGAGACGACGTTTTCGCTGTTGTGCTTTCGTCGTTTACACTTGCCTCTGCGGCCTCCACAGGTTTGGCAGGCTCGCTGCCGTTCGCGTTTGACGCCTTGTTGTCATCCTCAGTGGCACCAGCCGTCTTTGGTCCACTGTCCCCACCGTCCTTGTTGCCAGTGGCCAGGTCCGCCGAGTCCTCAGGTGATCCCAGGTGGCCCTTGTGGTGGAGAATCGCAACGACGTCGCTGTCGTCAGTATACACATCTGTACCCCACACCTTGCGCTTGAACACGGCGTCGTTGTAGTCCCGCTGTAGAAACCTCCAGGCGATGCGAACCTCCAGCACCGAATTCTCGCAGCCCTCTAGACGCGGCAACAAAGGCTTGTTGGAAGCATGGTAAACGACGGACCCCAGATGCAGGCGCGGGTATTTGCTTGCCGCGTTGGCTACATCAGAGCTGTCCACTATAGGCTGCGAACGGTGCAGAGTGTTTGGAACGGCCGTTAGTTGCCCTGTCTGCTCCTCGATCGGATGGCTAGCGTGGCGATGAACTACTCTGTGGTGGTGTCTGTGCTTGCCTCGACTCTGCTCAGCCGTTACAACACCCGTCGGCGCGTGCTCGGATGCCGTAGACGCTCCAGACTCGCCACCCGGAGCGTGGTGGTGATGATGGTGATGGTGATGGTGGTGATGGCGCTTCTTTCCAGCTGCGTGATCGTCCATTTGGCCGGGCACGTGTCCACTCGCGTACCCAAAGACTTGCGGGTCGCCACCCTCGGCCGTCTTCTTGAGGCGCGCCACCGCATCCTCAGCACGAAGAGGTGGACTGTCACTCTGTGGCGCCGGCTGATGGGCCACGTACGGCTGCTGCTGCTGCTGCTGTAGAGGCGGCTGTTGCTGCTGTTGCGCCATATTCTGTCGTCGCCTGTCCTGGGCAGGATCGAAATGCACAGGTGGCAAAAAATACTGGCCTCCGTTGGCGGCAAAAGCGCCGCCTATCCTCGGGAGCGGCGCTGCCTGACCTGGTGGCCCGGGTACAGCAGTTTGAGCGTGCGGAGAGCCGCCAGCTGTGGCGTTGTAGTGCTCGGCACCCCAAATAGGAGGACGCTGGTGCTGCGGAAGAGCAGACAACGCCTGCGCCGCTTGCTGGGGCGCGGACGAAGGTATTGGAGGGCTCGTCTGCGGTCTGCCCTCGGTGTGTTGCAGTTGGCCCTTCGCATCGTCGCCAGTCTCACGCGCGCTACCGTCCTTTGCGTCGGATTCGTCCATTCTCTGCTCAAGCCTCTGCTCGAGCGCCTGATGGAGCTTCTCTTGCTCCGTCTTTGAATGTGGCGGTGGCGTCCCTCCGCCTAGAATGGACGAAATACTAAAGCCACCGGTACGGGGCGCTGGTGGCAGCTGCGGCGGGGCCGTTGGCGCACTCCTCTGTAATCCCCCAACAGCAGATATAGGCGGCAAGGTCGGGAGCGCGCCGTCTTTCGGCTCAGGTTTCGGCGCCGACGGGAACTGGAAGTGCGGCGAGTGCTGATTGCTCGAAACTGAACCTCGACTGGCCCCTAGGGATGCTAACGATGGTAGAGAAACTTTGTCGTCAGTATCGCGGGTGGCAGCCAGGTGATCAGTTCCTGTTGGTATCCGTGGTGGTTCCGAAGTCCGTGATAGACTGCCGTGGCCGAGACTGCCCCCTGACCCACCGAGAATAGCCCCCTGTGACGACTTGTGGCGGTGTTTGGCCTGTTTGCGAGGCGGACCATCCTCGACGGCCGTCACCTGGGGATTATGGCTGATTGACCGCTGATGGAGAACAGGTGCCGGTGGAGACGACGGCTTGCCCAATGTGATTGATTGCCGCGTCCTGTCGTCGTCGGTGTCTCCTTTTGCCGGCGTGGCCATATGTTCGCGACCTTCGCTGCTGGTCTCAGTTACAGGCACAACATCATCTGTATGTTCCTCCATCGCAGTTGATTCGCTTTCACTTTGTTAGAGACACGCGCAGGAGCACGGAGGCCGCGAGTTTGACCCATGTGCGAGTAGCAGGCCGGCCCTTGGTCAACCAATTGCGACTTACGGTCGAGATGGTGGTTTCCCCAGCTTTGCGAACTCAGTGTCATGCATTTTTCAGGCTGGCGCGCAGCGCCATTGGGACCATGCGGCGGTGGTTAGGGCTTGGCCTCTTTCGGTTTAATTAGGTGCCACCCCGAGCCGGGTAACTCTACATACGATCCAGGGCGCGCCGCTCCCGTCGTGCGGCTGTGGGGTTGTCTTCGGCAGCGGTTCGTGTGTTTTCCTTCCTTAACTGGCAACCTCTTGAGCAATTGCTTTCCCGGCACTCGTCCATTCAATACGCCCTTGAAACGTGGTCAAGGTTCTAGATAGCGCACCTTCTGGTTACGCTTTCGCCATTCCCGTAGAAATGTCCGCTGATTCTCGATCTCTGGAACACCGTGTTTGGCCACCAATATGCGATATCTGGGGTCAGTCTCCGGAAGGTCAATAGCCTCGTTGTCCGCCCGGGTCCAGATGCCACGCTTCTCAGGCAAGTCGCCTTTCCGCAATATAGACACCGCTGCGTCGATGCACAGCTCCCGTCGTTGGCGGCACGCGTGCAAGACTGCCAAAGCGTTGTTGTGCGACAGTTGGTAGAATTCCCTGAGCATTTTGAACAGCTCTTTCACATTTGCGGTGGCAGGTGCTCCCGCGGTGCGGTCGCTACCTTGGGCCACCTGGACCCGTGTGGAACGCGGGGCTCGTTGGGGTCTTGAAACGTTTTGCCCCTGAGGAATAGTGGTGTAGGCTTCCACCGGCGCAGCCGGGGAGGCCTGTGCCACCGTCCCAGCTGGAAGCTCCACTCGTACGTCTGAGTTGGACGATGCGACGCGAGGACGCTTTATGCGTGAAGTCTCATCCGAGAGACTTGGCGCACGCACCAGCGACTGTTCGTGCGACTGGGACCTTTTTCGGACCAAGACAGCTAGCGGAATGTCCTCGGACGAATCGCTTTCTTGCCCAGTGTCCACATCCGACAGCCTTGATTCCAGAGATTCTGAGCGGTGGCCTCCACGATGCCCCATGGGATGACTCTCTTTAGACCGCTCGAATGGGTCATCTTTGCTACTCAATACGCTGCTCAGCTTCAAACTACCTTTTCGCGATACAGTGATGTATCTCGCTTTGTCAAAAGGCTGACTGATGTTCGTCTCTGACCGAACTTCGTTAGTAGGAGGCTCCTTACGCGCTTCTAAACGCGCTTTGCCTTCGAGTTTAGAAGCGCGCGGCGCAGCATTCTCGAAGATGGCAACCAAGTCATCCGTGGTTGGCTCCTTTTCACTCTGCTGTTCTCCATTTGTGAACTTTCGACGCAAGTCTTGCACAACGGACTCCATATCAGGCAGTTCCGGCACTGATGGTAGCCGTTCCCTTAGAACATCATTCAGGATGCTCTGGACGCTTGATGAGGTATGTGTGTTTGCTGGTGTCACAGATGAGGATATCTTTCCAAGTCTGCTGCCTTTCTGATTGTCATTGCTGCCAAATGGGTCTTCAATAGGAGGAATGTCAGGTAGCGGCTGTAGCCGCGGCATAGTTACGTCGTCATCGAAAAGGCGATCCAAGGATGGACTGAGAACGTCGCTGTTGACTTGGTCAGCTTCAGTTTGATGGGCTGCCCTTTTCGTATGTCCAGTGGCAGGACGCTCGAGTGTTGCAGGAAACGTGAGTTCCTGGACTGTGGAAGACGTGGCGGCAGCACTCATTTGCACATTCTCGATAGGTCCAGATTCCTTATCAACAAGCGCATCCTGACCATTGGCTTTTCGGGATTCGGTGTTCGCTGTAACGTGTCCACCCTCGTCTCCGCTTCCATTCATTGATGACCTTGATGCTGAGTGGCGAGAGGAGGAAGCTACCCTTTCAGATGCTTGCAACTGGGTGGTTGCGTCCCCGACGTCAACCAACGCCGGGCGTGTGTCATTCGTGACGGGCCCGGGAGGCACAAATGCTGGTCGGGACCCTCTAGCGTTTCCATCATCTCTGACAATAACCTGATGATCGTTCTCGGAAACCGGCACGACAGCCTTGGTTTTATCCGTCATTAATTCCTTTCTCGCTGGTAAATCCGAAGAGCCTCTTCGCTCTCCAGACTGTTTCTCTGAGTGGCTTGTCACAAACATACTGCGCATTCGCGCCGACCCGGGAAGTGGAGCATTTTTGACTGTGGGTAGGGCGGCCGGCGATTTCTCCGATATTGGATTCGCTTCATCAGCTACCTCCATCGCCCCCTTAAGCTCGCGCATGCGTCTACTTTGCCGCTTGCCCTTTGGTTCGACTGTTCTAACGTTCCCGCTGCCGTGTCTTATCGATGAATCGCGCCCCCCATGCTCCCCTGTCGCTGAATTTTGACTCTCGGAACCACTATTACTCGCGGTTGCCCGTTGCAAATCACCAGGACCTACTTCCCTAACTGTATCTGAGGCAACCTTCGACCGCATGCCGTCTCCGCGCTCTTTGCCCCCTCGCTCATACCCTATGCCATCATGACTATGGCCCTGGATCCCGGAGGGCGCGCTGACGCGGCGAGCGGAGCCGGGATCTTGACGCCGTATGATAGGGTAGGAAGAGCGTTTCTCCTGTGAATGCGTTGCAGTGTCCTGCGCACCAAGTGAAGCGCGATGAGAGTGTTGTCGTCGAGGGTCCAAATCTGAAACGGCCTCACCGCGCTCGCGCTTGGCTTGGAAATCGACATAATGATGCAGTCTTATAGGCTCTCGAGTATTAGGGTTGCGCCACAGGCGAAAGCTGAACGCGCAGTTACGGAAATGGCGCAACCATTGTCCCTGGCTACCGAAACCGGCGTAGTCTACCAGGCCCTCTGCGATCTTGTTGGACAGTGCATAATTGCCACATTCCGGTAAAATCTTCTTCTCGACCAAGAACTTCAAGACGATTTCCTCTTCCGGGGTTGGCGTGGGAGGTTCCCAACCGTCCTCCCAATAGACTGGAGGCGACAAGACCTCCAAACTGGGAGGGGAGGACTGGACTGGCGGCGGTGGAGGCGGTGGAGGTGGCGGAGGGGGTGGCGGTGGAGACCGCAACGATTTTTCACGAGGGTGCGACGTCAGTGGGGTCAATGCATAATCTCGGAGCTTCAGGAGGCGTCTGGCTTCGATACAATCGGAGACGAATGAGACGTCATAGTAAGGCCTTCGTTAATTCAGATATGTGAAAGAACCCACGGAGCCCTTTCGACGCTTACCCCACATCTGCTCGTCGGACCTGGGTCCTGCTGTATCCGAGTATGCAAGTGGCCTCTTCAATCTTGTGGACAACCACTCCGCCATGCTCCTTGATGAGGCGCTCAGTTTCGACAGCTTGTCGCGGGTAGGTTGGTGTAACGAAAAAACGCAGTGGGTGTCCGGAAGAATCGACAAAGAGGCGCTTCCTAGACATCCCTCCTGTTCGGGGTGTCTGATTCAGTTAGTTCTTGTCTGGGCTGAGTGATTGCGGCATCCACATCTCCTTGGAACGTAGCATGCAGCCATTATCTTGAAGAGGTCTACTACAGGCCAGGATGAAAGATCTGCCACTCCACAATTTGCCTGGTATCCTTGTTCTGTGACCACGAGTTTCAGGGAGTGAATTAGTGCAGACAGACGCCAGTATTTAATCCGCATACCTGGTTCTGCAGTATCACTCATCTGTAACCTCCAAGACGAACTGCGAGAACTCATTCATGGATGGCTTGGAGATAGCAATTTTGGCAGCATGGCTTGCACTGCTAGTCTTTGTGCTGCGGCTCTTTTTCGTCGTGAGGGCCCTGTACCAGCGTCCCCGACAGAGGTCGCGCACAGAACCCCCCTACCGTGTCGGCGAGCAGAGTAGATGTCTAATGATAGTGCTGGGTTCCGGTACGTTCAAAGACGGCAGCGGGACGCGACTGTAGTAACACAGGGGGACACACGGGCGAAATGATGCGGCTGCTGGACGGCGTCGACCTGAGTCGGTATCCGAAACGAACATGGGTCGTCTCCAGTGGGGACGACTTCTCCGCAGACAAAGCGCGGAGACTAGAGGGTGGACAGACGGGCTATGGTCTTGTATTCGTGCCCAGGGCCCGGCGTGTGGGCGAGTCATGGGTGTCGACAGTGTTCTCGAGTATGAGGACGCTTAAGACAGCCGTGGTGTTGGTCATCAAGGAGCGTCCCCGAGTGATTCTCTGTAATGGGCCCGGCACAAGTGCCATTCTCTGCTGGACAGCTTTTGCCATGAAGTTTATGGGCGTGTGCAGTGCCAGCATTGTCTACGTGGAGAGCTTGGCTCGCGTGACGTCTCTCTCGCTCACCGGCCGGCTCCTTCTTCCCATAGCCGACAGATTCATCGTCCAATGGCCTCAGCTCGCCCGTCGCTGGCCCCGAGCAGAGTACTACGGCGTGCTGGTGTGAACGTCCGTCAAGGAGGACCGTGGCAGGACCACGTCACGTGTCGCGACATTACGTAATACGGACCGCAGTAGACCTGAGCCGCATCAGGTCGACTTGTGCCCCCCATTCGCCCCTGGGCCACACAAGATGGTTCTTCTCACGGCCGACTTTGAGGGCAATTTCCGTGACCCGGATAAACGGGTGGTGACGCTGCGAGGGATCAACGTGGACGCTTCAGCAAAGCTGCCTGCCAAGCCGTTCTCCAGCACTTATACCCCTAGCGATGCCTCGTTTTACGACGGCGACAACGTTTCGTTCGTTGGACGTCCTTTTAGCCTAGACGAGGCGCCTGGACACCTGGCGCGGATCAAAAGCTGGGGCTACAATACGCTCCGTTACGTATTCACGTGGGAAGCCATTGAGCACAAGGGACCCGGGGTCTATGACGAGGAGTTCATCGATTACACCATAAAGGTCCTTGAGCTCGTTGATTCGTACGGCTTTTTCATCATTTTAGACCCTCATCAGGATGTTTGGAGCCGTCACAGTGGCGGATCTGGAGCTCCTATGTGGACGCTTTACGCTGCAGGCCTAGACCCACGCAAATTCCATGCCACGGAGGCTGCCATGGTGATGAATCACTACGAGAACAAGGACGAGTACCCCAAGATGATATGGGCGACGAATTATTTTCGTCTCGCTTGCGCTACCATGTTCACCTTGTTTTATGCTGGCCGCGACTTCGCACCGCTCGCCACCATCAATGGAGACAACATTCAAGACTACCTACAGGATCGCTTTTTACACGCGTTGATGCACTTCTACCGACGAGTCTCAAAAGAAACGCGATTGTTCGAGTCCGGCGCCGTTTTTGGTCTTGAGTCACTGAACGAGCCGAACCAGGCTATGATCGGCATACCAGACATAACCCAAATACCTCAATGCCAGAATTTGCGCCTAGGAACATGTCCTACGGCGTTGGAGGCAATGTCGCTCGGCATGGGCTTCCCCACCAAGGTTGCCACGTACGTGTTTGGAGCGCTCGGCCCAAAAAGGTCAGGGGAGACATTAGTAGATCCTAAAGGGGAACGCGTGTGGCTCACCAAGGATTTGGCGAATGAAGTTGACAAGAGGTATGGTTGGCAGCGTGGCGACAAATGGGACGTTTCACGTTGCATCTGGGCTCAGCATGGAGTTTGGGACGATATTGAGAACAAAGTCCTGCGGGAAGACTATTTCGCGAGCACTCAAGATGGAGAGACGATCGATGAAGAGTTCTTCGTAAATCGATATTTCACTGAGCATTGGAACAAGTTCTACATGGCGACGCGCGAAGTTAGCAAAGAGGCCTTCTTACTCTGCCAGCCGCCGGTGATGGCAGTGCCTCCACAGCTCAGAAATTCCGCGTTTATGGATCGCCGCGTGGTGTATGCTCCTCACTTCTATGACGGCCTGACGCTAATGCTCAAGAAATGGAATCGCTGGTGGAATGTGGACATCCTTGGGCTTCTGCGTGGCCATTACTCGAGTCCCGCATTTGCCATCAAAATCGGGGAAGGAAACATTCGCAATTGTCTACGGAATCAGCTGAAGTTGATGAAGCAGGAGGGTCAAGAGTATATCGGCGAAGGTATACCGATCCTCATGACGGAAACAGGTATGCCATTCGACATGGACGACAAGGCTGCGTATCGAAGTGGCAACTATGACTCCCAGATCCGTGCATTGGACGCCATATCCTATGCTCTTGAGGGCGCACAGCTCAATCATACGTACTGGTGCTATTCCGTTCTCAACACGCACAAGCAAGGCGACCAGTGGAACGGTGAAGACTTTTCGTTCTGGTCAAGCGATGGTATCGGTGGCGATTCCGCCACTGGTGAATCGCGAAGCACGACACTGACTCCTACCTCGTCCGGAGTACAATCAGACTCCGAGTCTACCATTGTCAGCGCCACCGAAAGTAGGCCGGAGGCAAGGAAGAACTACCGGCAGCAGCTATTGTCCGAGATGGCCGCGAAGAACACCAGCAGTGACCAGATGTTGGTAGCCACTGAGCAGACCAACGATGGAACAAGAGCTCAGGACGCCATCATTCGACCGTATTCAATCAGCGCGGTAGGGACTGTGAAGGATTCTTTGTTCAATTTAGCGAGCCGGGAGTTTGCGCTGGAGATCGTCGCAATGCGCCCGTGCGCAGCCGACAAGCCGGCGACAGAGCTGTTCATTCCCGCGCTGCACTACCCGGGCGGTGACGTAAAGGTTTCGGTGACGTCAGGCCACTACAAACTTGATGCCGATAGGCAGCTCCTAACATGGTGGCACGAGGATGGCGAGCAGCGTATATCGATCATACCTGCAGCGGGCGGCACACGCGCGTCTGAGGCGCAGTCTTTCCTGGGGATGCTTAGGGAATATCTCTGCAGCTTCTTCTGACTCCCGGACCCAGCCGAGCTACTTCGGGGTCAGGTCATGATTTGTTACGAGTTTACGCAAATACATCAATAACAAACGTAGCACAGTAAACGCTATAGCTTTGCCTACGGGCGTTGGAAGTAGGGCGCTGTACCTTGCGGTCGGCGTTCCGGAAGGGTGAAACGGCTGAAATGAAGGACGTGAAACTGAGTGGCATAGGCATTCTGCGCTGCACGTAAACGTCGGCCGCACTGCAAGTAAGACTACCTGGCTTTGGGTCTGATACTACCTACACACGACTGCGGCACGGCGCCATACGGCTCTTCTCGTGATCGCTGGCCGATGTTCCCGCGTCTGCGTCCATATATCGTCGTGTTTATTCAACCTCGAATCAAGGCGGATGCAGCCAACGGCCCGACCGAAAGTTGCAATATTTAGACTCCTCGGCAAAAGCAGGGATTCCATGCCACGATGATATGTGCGTTCCCGACAGAGCTATTGATCCTGATCTACCGGAGCGTGGATGACTTCTCCACGGCGCGGAGCCTGGCCCAATCTTGCCGGACATTTCGCGAGGTCAGCTATGCCGTGGACACAGAGGTATTTCGGCCACTGGTCCTCCGGATGAATCGTTTCATCACGCTCCCGCCAGAGCCGAAATTTAGACCTGGAAAGCGCCAGCGTCATTACAAGCGACCACGGCCTCGGCCGAGCTCTGTCAACGGCACCAGGAGCACTGTTGGACCGTATGGGTCTTGTCCAACGGCTCACTACGGCGACCATGGCGGAACGAATGGAGTCAGTCACTGTCAACCGTATCATGACCATAGACCCTCCTACAGCAACAGCACCATTGCGACTCCGATGCAGTCCTACTACATCAACGACCCGTTCATGCGGAATCCATATGACGATAGCTCGGACAGTCCGTCGTCGGAGGAGCTGGAGTGGCATCACAAGACCGCAGAGCTGGCAGGCCAGCCCATCCAGGACCACGACGCGCTGAAAGGCTGCGGCTTGCTGAGCCCACCCCAGGGAGTTTGGGAGGACGTTCCGTCGCGTTCTACAAGCCCATCCAACGCCCATAACCGGTCGAGGTCGGATAACGATTGGAAACATCTCGAATCAAAAGTCCAGCACTTGAGCCTGCGGCGCAAAGAGGAGCCTAAACGGCCGTGGTACCGGGCTGGTATTGTGTACGAAAATCGCACCAAGGTGATGCGGTCGGGTGCGTTTCTTCGGAGCCAGATCACTAAAGTTGATGCCATCACGAATCCTGAGGCGCCATTTAAGACTGTCATGGCTATGCCCGGATACCATGAGAGCGAGGCTTATACCGATGGCGATCAGCTATACCTCCCGCTGATATACAACAGTGGCGACTGGATCCGGTCTGAGCAATACAATTGCGTCCGATTGTGCACGAAGACTGGTGCTGTAACACGCGTGGCCGTGCCAAAGGAAGTCCTCATCAGTGCTCGCGGGCGAGTGGTTGCGACTTTCAACCCGGCCGACAACGTACTGACAGTCGAACGGCGCACGTTGTTGAAGAGACCCCCACTGCCTCCGTCAGTGGCACAAGCACTCAAGTAGAGTCAACGCCGGCGCGTGGCCGACATGATAGAGTCCGTCACCTGGAAATTCCAGCTCCAACATGTCAATGTTGGACTCATAGAGTCCAAGGACATAAGCATATGTGGCGATCGTTGCGCGCTCCTGGTTTCTCACTTCATGATCATCAACAGTGCTGGCTATGGCGGCGAGGTCCATTACCTAGACCTCCAAAGCATTGCGCGCAAGCACACCCTGCCCTTCCCTGACCACGTCGTCTGCCGCGTTATTGCAAACAACCACGTATTCCTCGTGTCAGAAATGCGCACCAACTGGTTCATTATCGTTGACCCCACGACAGCAAATGTCCTTAGCGTGTGGGAGAATGCTGCCGGCCGCTCCCTTTCCGCCGCCCTGTCCCTCAGCGATACGCATCTATTCGCGGTGCAAAGATACCATGTGATGTTCGCCGACCTCGAGGACCTCCTAGCAGTTCCGCAGCGGGCACGTGAGCCGCGGTGGTGTCGACTCTTCACCTGCGATTCCATCACCCGCAGTGTTGTCTCGACTTCAGGGCGCTATCTCGCCGTGCAAGCGGAGGATCGCGACGACTTCTACCGCAGCACCATGTATGTCCTTGATTTACGGACAGGTGGTGTGACGGCGACTGTCACTGACTACCCGAGCGAAGGCACTCCGCCATCCCTACTTGCCATCAATGACCGAGGCCGAGTACTGCGGTGGACGGTTGACTATCTAGAGGACCTCGAAACGAGTCGTTGAATACATTCATTATCTATCGTTATGGCGTGGGACTAGAAGTCCAGAGGATCCCGTTCGCGCTTCGGTACAGCGGCCAGCGTCTCTTTGACGATGCCAGCGACAAATTTTTGAAACGCTGCAATGTAGGGCTTCAGTGACGTCTTCTCGATGTCCAAAGTGCGCTCGGCGTCGCCTTCTGCGGGCGAAGGTCGTGTGGCATCGTAGCGGTTGATCTCGTCAAGGAGAGTCGCCACTGTGGGCACGTCTAATGGATTGAATGTATCAGGGTCCTCAATGGGCACACAAACCTGACCAGTCTTCGGGTGCACGCAGAACGGTGACTTAAGCAAGTGATTGAGGTGCTTAGAGACTTCAGCATCCAGTCGCGGATACATGTACTCAAGGATGATATCCTGCTTTGCATCTCTGAGCTCGCGCGTGTCGAGCGTCTTGGACACGCCCTCCTGAGCAAGTCCATCGATGTCTCGCCATTTGCCCTCAGAAGAACGCGATTGCGAACCCGCCCACTTCTCACGCAGGGCATCGGTGAGTGCTCGGTCCGGCAAAAGTCGCAGGAGCTTGTTGTCTGCCTCGTCGTTGTCTCGCCACGGGTCTTGTTCCCTCAGGACGTTCTCGAGAAAGTCGTCCTTTAGCAAGTCGAGCGACCTCTGTACATGCGGATGGAGTGGCCGGCGGAGATTGACTTGACGGGCGGATTTGCTGTTTGGCGCGAGCACCCGAAGGTATTCCACGATGGCCTTACGCCGAGCATTGTCTAGCCGTAGCGCTGAATCGTCACACACCCACGCATGGGCGCCACGACGACCCGAAAACACCCACAGGATGTGGCGGAAGCCAAAGTCCTCGCGGAGTGCCCGGTCGAGGACTTTGATGGCGACGGTGATGAACTTCCAGCACTTTTGGCAGATTCGGGCGTCACTGCAGCATGTTCGCACAGGATCGTAGTCCGTCAGATCGATATCAAAGACGAGCTCTTTCTGCAGTGGGCGGAATGCCGACTTGCGCACAATCTTGCGGTCTCGAGGGTTGGCAGAGTAGACTGGGCCGACCTCGAACCGGGTCGGATTCTGCTGGAGCACCTGGTCGCGAAACGCATCAGCTCCGCGGAACGACTGGTACCGCAGGTATACGTCTCCCTGGAGGGTGAAGGCAAACTCGCGATGAGTGAAGAGGGTGCTGGGGCTCGGGCTGTGGTTGAGCCACTGGAAGAAGTGGCGGTACGGGAACAGTCGCGAGTAGTACTGGAGCATGGTCTCCTCGCTCACATCGCTGTCGTGCTTAGGCTCGAACGTCTCGTCGAGCGCCGAGTCGAGCTCCTGGTCCTCTGCTGTGGGCATGGTTGTGGTGGTTGCGACGCGTAATTAACGACGCGTTTTGGGCAGGAGGGCTCATGACCGAGAAGGTGCGACCTGGGCCCATGACCTGTGGGCTCGCGACCTGTGGGCTCACGACCGGTTGCTCCGTCACCCGGATTCCTGAGTTGCCTCCTCACATTCCCATACACACAGGGCCAGAGCGACAGCAGGCGGCGACGTCGAAGAGCACGGCAGAATGGACGTGGTTGTGGGAATTACAACGAAGGATGCGGTGATTGTGGCGACGTCTAAGGCGGCAGTCCGAGGCATCAGCATCCTCAAGGCGACAGACGACAAGACCCGAGTGCTGAACGACCACACTCTGATGGCGTTCACCGGCGAGGCAGGCGATACAGTCAATTTCGCGGAGTACATCCAGGCAAACGTGCAATTGTACGGCACCCGCAACGGTGTCGAGCTCAGCTCCAAGAGCGTCGCTGCCTTCACCCGCAATCAGCTCGCCCGGTCGCTCCGGTCGCGCAAGCCGTACCAGGTGAACCTCCTCATCGCCGGGTACGACGAGCGGGAAGACAAGCCTACACTCAACTGGGTGGACTATCTGGCAGCCAATGTGACACTGCCGTACGCGGCGCACGGCTACGCCGCCTACTACACTATCTCCCTGCTCGACCGCTACCACCGGAAAGACCTGACGGTAGAGGAGGGCTTGAAGCTGCTGAGCATGTGTGTTGCTGAGCTTCGCACACGGATGCCAATAGACTTTAAGGGTGTCCTGGTGAAGGTTGTGGACAAAGACGGCGTTCGCGAGGTGGAGTTTAACGAATAGATTCTCTATGTAAACGGATAAACCCTATAGCTAACGGTCCTCTCCGTGGGCAGTTGCACGGCGCCCTTGTTACGCTGTCGTCCGACACCTTGGGTGGCGAACAGGGGCGTGATTTTCCTGGACGGGACATTCGTGCGGCTCGGACTGTGCTATATCACTTCACCACCGCGCCAAACACAGCTACCGGGCGATGGAGGCCCTCACGCGGCTCGAAGAGCTCGCTGTGGTGGCACGGCTGACGCGAGACATCGCCAGTCAAGTTGGCGTGACCGACAAGAACCTTGCCGAGTTCGTTTTGGACCTACATGCCCAAAGCCGTGATGCCAAAGACCTCAAAGAAAAGCTCACTGCAGCAGGAGCTGACTTTCCTGAGGGCTTCGTCAACAATGTCGATCGCGTGGTGCGTCGTCTTCATCCACGGTTCCGCAGCGCGCCTCAAAACGGCGCGCCGGAACGGGAGAGGTTCACAGCCTTGTCGATTCCAGACCAAGCGCCACCATCAAGGAGGGACCTGGATTTGAGAAGCCCATCCCCGGATCGCTCCCGGAGCGAGAGGAGGAGCGACCGCGATAGGCGCCAGCAGGCTCGCCATAGCCCAGAACGTCGAAATAGACTCCGCGACAAGCTCGACAAGTCTCCCGACTCCCGTGTGGACAGACGGAGCCCGTCTCGAGAGGGGCTGAGAATCCGCGAGAGGCATTCAGAGAGCCGAAATGACGGAGCACGGGAGAGCCGTCGCGAGGCGCCGAGGGAACGCAGATCACGAAGAGAGCGTGATAGGGATAGGTCCCGAGAGAGTAGGCGGCAGCGCCTGTCAGATGTAAAACGGGAGAGGAGCCGGTCTATTGACTCTCATGAGTACGACGAGTTGCAGGAAGGCAGGGTCTACCGTGGCACAGTGCGGAATTTGACAAACTTCGGCGCGTTTGTGAGGCTGGATGGAATGAAGGGACAGCCTGACGGCCTGGTTCATGTGTCTGACATGCGGGCTGGCGGGTTCGTGTCGCATCCATCAGAGGTGGTGGCGCAAAATCAGCGTATATACGTCAAGTGCGTCAAGATTGATGGCCGACGCGTGAATCTGAGTCTGAAAGACATCGATCCCGAGACTGGCGATGAGCTTGCGGGCAAGGCAAGTGAGTTTGCCACCGGTGCCAATGCAACAGGTCCGGGCAGTGATAGTGTCACGTCTAGTTTGCGCAAACGGAAGCGTCTCACGTCACCAGAGAGATGGGAACTTCGACAGCTTATTGCATCCGGTGCTATTTCGGCGCGAGATTTCCCCGAACTCGATGAAGACATGCAAGCTACACGAGAGGCAACTGCAGATATCGAGGAGGACGTGGAGATCGAGGTAGCAGAGGAGGAGCCTCCCTTCTTGGCTGGTCAGACAAAGCAAAGCCTCGAGTTGTCTCCCATACGAGTGACAAAAGCTCCTGACGGTTCTCTGAGCCGTGCTGCCTTGTCTGGCGCGACACGGGCCCAGGAACGCCGGGAGCAGCGCCAGCAGGAGGCACGAGAGCGTCAGGATAAAGCAAGTACCGCGAGCGAACCTGGTCAAGAGCAGTCTGTTTCTCGTGAGAATACAGCTCGCCCCTCGTTGGTAGACTTGGACACGCCATCTTGGAAGCGTAAGGGAGTGTCCTACGGCAAGCGCACAAATCTCAGTATTCGGGAACAGCGAGAGTCATTACCAGTGTACGCTTTGCGTGAACAGCTACTAGAGGCTGTCCGAGCTAACCAGATCCTCGTGGTTGTCGGCGACACGGGATCTGGGAAGACCACACAGATCACTCAGTACCTCGCAGAGGCTGGATACACCCGGTCCGGCAAGATCGGTTGCACGCAACCTCGGCGGGTTGCTGCTGTATCAGTAGCACGGCGAGTTGCGGAGGAAGTCGGCTGTAAAGTGGGCGAGGAAGTCGGTTACACCATCAGATTTGAAGAAGTGACCTCGCGACGAACGAGGATCAAATACATGACCGACGGAATGTTGCAGCGTGAGGCACTGTTGGACCCAGACATGAGCCAGTACAGCGTCATTATGCTGGACGAGGCTCACGAGCGAACTGTTGCCACGGATGTGTTGTTTGCCCTTCTAAAGAAGGCTGCGAAGCGAAGACCAGAGCTGAAGATTATCGTCACCTCGGCGACTTTGGATTCAGAGAAGTTCTCTGCATACTTCAACAACGCTCCTGTATTCAACATCCCCGGTCGGACGTTCCCTGTGGAAGTCTTGTACACCAAGGAACCCGAGCCAGACTACCTGGATGCCGCTCTACTGACAGTGATGCAAATTCATTTGAACGAACCACGAGGTGACATTCTTGTGTTCCTAACTGGTCAAGAGGAAATCGAGACGAGCGCAGAAATGCTGGAGGAGCGCATGGCGAAACTGGGTGGCGCAGTGCCCCCTCTCATCGTGCTTCCGGTATATTCTGCATTGCCGTCAGAGACTCAAAGTCGTATTTTCGAACCGACACCCCCAGGCAGTCGCAAGTGCGTCCTTGCTACAAACATCGCAGAGACTTCTATCACGATCGACGGTATATACTACGTCGTGGACCCGGGATTTGCCAAAGTCAACGCCTACGATCCAAAGCTCGGCATGGACTCGCTTATAATTACGCCAATATCGCAAGCGCAAGCCAATCAGCGCAAGGGCCGCGCAGGGCGGACAGGTCCTGGCAAGTGCTACCGGCTCTACACAGAGCAGGCTTTCCAAAACGAAATGCTGCCCAACAGCGTGCCGGATATACAGCGTCAAAACCTGTCCAATACAATTCTCATGTTAAAGGCTATGGGGATCAACGACCTTTTGCGATTCGACTTTATGGATCCCCCACCCACCAACACGCTACTCGGAGCATTGGAAGAGTTGTATCAGCTTGGTGCGCTGGACGGCGAGGGTCTTCTCACCCGGCATGGACGACAGATGTCAGATTTCCCAATGGACCCCAGTATGGCCAAGGTGCTGATCACGTCTGTTGAGGCAGGCTGCGCTGAGGAAGTTCTAAGCATTGTGGCAATGCTGAGCATACCAACAGTCTTCTACAGGCCGAAACAAAAGCAGCAGGCGGCGGATGCAAAAAAGGCCAAGTTTCACGACCCGCACGGCGATCATTTGACTTTGCTCAACGTATACAACGCGTATATCCGAGCAGGACAAAGCAAACTGTGGTGCCAGGAGAATTTCGTACAAGACAGAGGCATGCGCCGCGCAGTCGATGTGCGCAAACAACTTGTCCAGATCATGAACCGTTATCGTCATCGACTTGATTCGTGCGGCTCGCAGACCAACGTGGTCAGACGAGTGTTCGTATCTGGCTATTTCCGCAACGCAGCTCGTCGGGACCCTCACGAGGGTTACAAAACTCTTGTGGAGGGCACCCCTGTGCACATGCACCCGAGCTCTGCTTTGTTCCACAAACCGGCCGAATGGGTCATCTACCACACTTTGCTCTTGACTACGAAGGAGTACATGCACTGTGCGACTGCAATAGACCCCAAATGGCTGGCTGAAGCAGCGCCAACTTTCTTTCGCGTGGCTGATGGTGCCAAAGCGGCCAAGCGGCGAGAGGGAACCAAAATCAACCCGTTGTTCGATCGTCGCGCTGCCTCGCAGGACGACTGGCGTGTGTCTGCGTACAAAGCTCAAGCCGCGCGCGTGCGAAGCGACAACTACGGATAAGGCTAGCACGAGAAGAAAAAACTTTGTATGTACTTGGTGCTTACAGTCTGGAGTTGACGATGTCCACGAACTCCGGTTTGAGGGAGGCGCCGCCAACAAGGAATCCATCGATGTCAGCCTTGTCCTTGAAGGTAGAGGCGTTCTTGCCGTTCACAGAGCCACCATAGATGATGCGGGTGTTCTTGGCGACCTCACCACCGAGTTTCTGCTCAAGGTGCTTTCTGATCTCCTTGTGCACCTCCTGAGCGTCGTCAGGGGTGGCGGCGAGGCCAGTGCCAATGGCCCACACGGGCTCGTAGGCAATGACGACGTTGCTCCAGTCCTTGACCTTGTCGACCACGGCGTCGACCTGAGTGCGGACGACATCCAGGGTCTTGCCAGCCTCCTTCTCATCCTTGGTCTCGCCAATGCAGAGGATGACACCAAGGCCATTGTCGAGGGCGTACTTGGTCTTGTTGGCGATGAATTCGTTCGACTCCTTGATGATAGTGCGGCGCTCCGAGTGGCCGAGGATTACCCACTTGCAGCCAACATCCTTGAGCTGTGCAACCGAGACCTCACCAGTGAATGCGCCGTTGGCGCGATCGAAAGCGTTCTGAGCAGCGATCTCGATGTTGGTGCCCTTGAGGTGCTCCTTGGTGTAGAGCAGGTAAGGGAAAGGGGGCGAGACGACAACCTCGACGTTCTTGGCGAGATCGGCCTTGGAGAGGTTGTCGACAATGCCCTTGATCTGCTCAAGGGAGCCGTTCATCTTGAAGTTGCCTCCAACGAAGAATGTGCGGGTCTGGGTTAGCGGTGGTTCCGGTCAGGACCGATCACCTCGGTCCAAGTCAGGGTCGCAGCTGCCTTTGCACGACCCGAGGGCGCTGCTGGCCTTCCCTGACACCTACCATGGTTGCTGTTTTCTGTTCAATTGAGTCTGCCAATAGTCTGGTGTCGGCAAAGGACGGCTCCTCAACATTCCGAACACATAAGGCGACCGAGGGTAAGGGTCTCCATTGGCCAGTGATCACGTGATGCGATTGACATGTCACGTGACTATTGGCTGCAGGTCACGTGCATCGCGTCCCACGACGCGTCCAAGCTCGACGACAACTCACTCCCTCCGCCATGGATTCCACGTCCATGGACGTGGACACGCCTGTGAGGGCCCGGTCGCGCAGCAGGAGCCGTCCGTCTACCCCGCACCGGCACACGAACGAGCTACTGAGCGGCGCTCGGCCGGTCGCCACGGATGGTGGTGCCACTGCTCTGGAGCAGACACTCGCGCCAAAGATGGCTGACCTTTCGGACGCCGTGGCCACACTCGACCAGAATATGCAGCACCTGAACCACATGCACCGCTACATCAGTGGCTTCACGGAGAGCTTCTCGGCCATGCTCTACGGCCTCAAGATGAATGCCTACTGCAGTGACTTTCCCGAGGCGCCAAAACAGGAGTCATTCGGTCGCCATCGCGACACCACTACCACGCAGCCCGCAGCAGCGTCTGGGCTGATGCTGGATGACATGGACCTGGCCGATCCAAACGCCACTTACAACCGGTCGTTCGTGGAGCAGCCAGAGCCCAGTCCCCGTCGAGCGCCGCCACGCACCCCGGGTCGTCGAGCTGTCAGTTCCAGCACCCGTGCACCGCATGGCCGAGAACAATCTCGCATCCCTGGTCCAGGGCGTCGGCCAGTTCGGAGTGTGTCAACACAGCAGACCCCACGCCCGTGGCGTTGAGATTTGCATGCAGAAGCTTCATCCTATTTATTTTGCATCCAATTGCACTGTGACTATGCCACGGGCAACGCCCGCTGGTGCAACGGTCCTCTCAGAGTATCGCACTCCTTGCCGCGCGTCCAACACGGCTCTGAACTCTGGAACACCGCCGCCAACACCAAAATACATGTGCTTTGCCGCTACCAGCGCCCTGCCATCGCGTGACAACAAGTTCAGCATAGTATCCGTGAATGTGCCAAGCATGGTGGGCTCGTAGATCGTCTCGGACGCCAGAATTAAGTCAAACTGGTTATCCAGCAGCTTCACAAACTGTGGCGACCATCCGCCAGAGACAAATTGGAGACGGATGTCGCGTCTTTGCAGGTCGCGACAAAACGCCTCCACGAGCGCCGCAGTGATCTCGAGTTCTTCGTCACGTTCCGGGGCGTCACCCTGCCACCGTCTGAGATCTTCGGCTGGCTGTAGCATTGCCCACTGGAGGAGCATGTTCGGGCAGGTCACGAGACGCAAGACGGAGGAGTTGTAATCAGCCAAAACAAGCGTTACATCACGCACATCGGCTTGAAGCAGCTTCTTGAATATAAAGCATGACGGCAGTCCCGTTCCGCAGCCCAGTTCGAGGCATGCTGTGCCTGCTGGAACAGAAGTGGCGTCCAGAGCTTCGATTAGATCATAGGTGCACTCCCACGCCTTCAGGCCCCCTTCGTACTGCTCCTTGCGCAGGTCTTCCTGAGTGGTACCCAGAAGGATGGACTCCGTCTCAGACACCTCATCTTGCAGCATGAGCTGGTGCTTGACGTCGTACAGCTCCCTTTTGACGACACCAGTCGATGCGGCTGGTGCAAACGTCACTCTCGTTAGGCAAGCGCCGAGAAGCTCTTCGGGGCTCCATATCCGCGGCTCCCGGCCCTGCGCCAGCGGCACATCGGCACTGAGAAAGTCGGCGTACGCCTTTTTCTGGTCCTCGTCGCCGTCACCGTCGCCGAAGTTGAAGCTGAACATGTGAGCCGCATCAAATTTCAGACACGTGACTGCCACCACGACCGGCGATGGAGGACGAATACATCGACTATGAGGTGTTTCTGGAACCACAGTTCTCCCCAGAGGCGTTCGCAAACAGCCTAGTTTTGGCCACTAATGACGCGTCCGATGTTAACGTCGACCTGGACACTCCGGCGAAGCGCCTCGGATTCGATCTCGACGCGGTCGAGAAACTCATCAAGAAGGAAGCCAGCGAAAATGCAGCAGTGTTGATAGACCAGGTGTCAAGTGTCCGTGAGGCCAGCGAAGCATTGGCCCCGCTGCAGACTTCCCTGGACGATGTTAACGCATCTTATCAACGTATGAAGACGGACATACTAGGGCCCTACGAGCGAGCAGAGCAGATCCATTCTGCATTGAAGCGACTTCATGCCACAACAAAGCTTCTCCGGTCGCTGACATGGTATCTGTTTCTGGCGCGACAGCTGCAAGCCTTGAGCTCACCGACTTCCATTGCCACGAACCCCTCAGCCCTTGCACGCGCCACCCAAGCTCTAGCACAAGTCCGCGCGCAGACACAACAAGATCCGCATCTGACGAGCCTGCGTCTAGTTCGTGCATACGAAGGTTCGCTTGCTGAGACCGAGAAGAGCCTTAAAAACAGTGCTCAAAACGTGATTCGTGGTTTCACCGCCACGGGCGACCGCACGCGGCTCTCATCTGCATTTCGTGCCCTTAACATGCTCGACCGCCATCTGCTTACCACTGCGATATCGTCCTATGTCCAGCAGCACATCCACGCCACGCAGGGCTTGCTGTCGAAGAGTCTTCAAACGGTACAGGCACTGGAGAGCGCGTTGGTGGACGTGAGTACCCGAGCCTACGCGATCCACCTCTTTGCCACAACTCTGCACCGCACCAAGCATGAGGAGACGCCGCTTTCAGTCGCTCTCCAATCGCAGCTCAACGCGCCAGACGGCCTGCTGTTCCTATTCTGGCACGATGTGGCCAAATCAGTGGAGACCCGCCTTAGGGACCCACAACGAGCTAGAGGTCTCCGATCGGCGGCGGCGTGGGCGCGACAGACCGCTCGTGACGCTGTTATCCGTGGAGGTGGCTGCGATGAGGACAGCAAAGAAACAAAAGTATTCGTTAATGCATTCAGTTCCCTTTATTCGCCTTCCGTCGACTCCGTGTCTTCTTTGGCTTTGGTCGCAGAGCCGGATTGGTGTATTGTACTGCTGGCCCATAGCGCCTCGGTTCTACGGGACCCAGCTTTGGTGCATAGCAGCTCCTGCTCGTATTGGCAGGTGCCCGCCGCTTTCTCAACTTCAGCTGCTCACGCCGCTTCTTGCCCGGTCGTTTGCGACTCCGAGATTTTTCTGCTTTGGCTGCCTCAGCTAAGGCAGCATAGTCAACAACGCGCCACGGCCGCCGTTGGCCTGGGTACTCTAGCGTTGCTGCGGCTGCCACGATGCTCTCTCCAGTCACAGAAGCTGCCAAATACTGCTCACGGTCCTCTGCAGTGGCAGGCGGCGCGAAGTAGTATGACAGCGGCCGCTCCGGCGTCTCGTAGTGCGCGTCTGGATCGTCCTCCTGAATCACAGTCTCCCGTACCGCAGCTCCGCTAAACAGTGGAAAAAGTGCTTGGTCCGCTTCCTCCGAGGTTATGGGAGAGCCTTCCGTGACACTCTCGCTCTGTATCACAAAGTCGGGCTGGAAAACGGCCGCAAACGACTCCCCATCGCTGTTGCTAGCCTCCCCATCGGTCCCGTAGAGCTCCCGCCGTGAAATGCTAGGTTAGCCCCCGTGGACCCCGGCTTCGCTTTGCCACTCACATCTCTTCAGTCATGTTGTCACGTGATTATGCTGAAACTTTCTGATTCGGCTCATGACATCACGTGATGCCTGATGGGCCACCCACGTGACCAGTGACTAAAACCCCTCCATACGGCTCACATCATGGTGACAAATATACAATCTATTACTTTTAGTTGTTGACTTTGTCCCGCAGCTGCGAGAGGAACATGTGGTACGACGGAGCCTGGTCTGCCTTGTCTTCGATAAGGAAGGTTGAGGCCCACAGCCGCATCGACGGATCGCCGTCCTCCTTGATGATAAACAGCGACTGCCAAGTGATGGCGTCCTGCTTCTCGCGGCACTTTGCAATGATTGCCCGAAGCCGGGCCGAGAACTCGTTGTCCTGTTCGGGAAGCTCGCCCTTGCCAGTCTTGACGTGTGCGAGCGATTGCACACCAAACACATCCATAAGCAGCGCCGGCACTGCATCGCGGCCAACCCACAGGAACATGGCCTGACCGTCATCAATTAGATACATGCCGTGGCTGACCATCTGCTCGTAGCTGAGGTTCAGCTTGGGCGGCATCACCAGCTCGCCAGTTTCGTCGTCCGGAACGCCCGCCTCGTTAGGCATATCGTGCAGCGAATACAGGTTGGGATGCACGTAGCGAACGAGATACTTGTCGGGCAGCGAGCTCAGCAGAGCCAGGGCCGCAGCCCTCATGTCAGACGGAATGCTGGCCGACTTGCGCAGACCAATGTGCTTCACGAGGCCGTTAACCAGCAGCGGGAGCATCCGCAGATTGGCACAGAACTGCAGCGGCGCCGACGCACCGACATTCGATGTCATAAGGTCCTTCTTGTATGTCGCTAGCAAATCCGTGAGGCGGGCCACCACGAAGTCACGCGCATCTCCCAGACCATGCGACAATGCCCTTTCCACCGTTTTGTGCGAATAGTACGTGGCGAGGGCGATCTGGTCCGCCGAGGCGTACACGTCTTGCAGAGTGTTCGTGGTCGGAATCGCGACAGTGATGACACGAATACGACGCTCACCATCACACGTAGTGTGGAGCACTGCCGTCTGCATACTAACCCACGGCTTTGTGATGTTTTCCTCGATGGCGACCTCCACGACGTAGCCCTGGTCTCGTGGGAACGACGGGAACGAGCAAAGGTCCGAAGACCGGCTGAAAAAGTTGCCATAGAATGTTGTCATGCGGAGACCAGTAGAGGCACGGATGCGCATGACTGCCTCAAGCGAAACCTCCATGGAGAGGTGCTCACTGAGTTCATGTGCAAACTTGATAGCATCCTCGGCGCGCGACGCGCTCCATCCAGGGTAGAAGTAGGTCTGGCCGCCTGTATAGCGCGGGAGGTTGCTGAGAGAGGCGACGTCCTGATACCCAGAGGCAAACAGGAACATGTCAACAGTCACCTGGTGTTTGTTGCACTCCACCGCGAACGTCTTGTATGCGGCGTTTCCGGCCTGAAGGAGTGCGCCCTCCTTGCCACTCGACTGTGCCTTCTTGTCGTCACGGATTTCAAGCTTGCCGTAGCCCATGTTCGGCAGCGACGCAGTCAGGGCGACAATCTTGCCGCCAATAGGTGCAATGAGCTTGTGTGCGGCCTTGAGTGCCGATCCCAGTGCGCTGTTCGGGTTTGTGTTGTTGGCAAACATGGAATCGATCTTGGACAGCAGCGTGTCGATGCCTTGGCGGCACTCGGTCAGCGACACCAGCAGCGACGACGGTAGAGGTAGGAACGGGTCGTCGAGGTCAGACGTGACCAGCAATGAGGGCTCCGGGGTAGCTGCCTCGTCCTCGTCCTCCTCGCCCTGGTCGTCGCCGGTCTTTTGAGCCGGAGCAGGAATGGAGAAGTAGTGCAGCGCCGAGTCCACACCAATGAAGCCTACACGGGTGCGGCCGTCCTTATTAGGGATCCGGTCCAGCGACTCCTTGATGGTGCGTGCCGCGGTGCCCAGAAGGCCGTTCTGGACTGCGTGGACGGAGACATCGAGCACGAACAGGTACACCAGGGGCTGCGGCGGTCGCACCATGTACTCGGGCGGGGCGACGAACTCGACAACGCCGTAGTTGAGCTCGGCGCGGTGGAAGCGGTCGCTCTTCTCGTTGCGCAGCGAGTCCCAGTCAAAGCCCTGGGGCACGTCGTTCATGAGATTGCACATGTTGCACCGCCAGCGCATGCCCTGGTCGACAAACTGCACAAAGGGGTTGATGTAGCAGCGGCAGCGACGGCATCGCGAGATGATGCCGTCTCCCACCACTGGGACCGGTGCGCTCTCGTTGAGGAGCGACGTGTAGGGCCGGACCACGAGGGCGAACGGGAGTTTTGACTTTTTCAGCAAGTTGGAGTTGGTCGGTATCGCGTTGAGCGTGGAGCGGATGTACTCGTGGCTTGCGTTGGCGTCCTGGGACGGGGTCACGGACGCGTCGGGGGGCAGGATGATGGGGGGCGGCGGCAGGTCCAGATCCGAGATGGGCGGCGGCAGGCTCTGGAGCAGGTCAATGTTGTAGAGCTGGTTGAGGGGGAGCCGGGAGCCGCCTCTCTCGTGCGAGGAGCCGGTGCCGAGGCCCAGCTGGCCGAACGACGACGTGAGCTGCTCCTGGCCGTACGACGGCTGCTGCTGGCCGTAGGCCGGCTGCTGGCCGTAGCTCGGGGCGCCGTTGACGGCAGCCGGCGTGAAGACGCCTGCACCGTCGCCGGGGCCAGCGGCGCCGTACCCGGGAGGCGCTGGAGGCTGTCCGTAGGGCGCGCCGGCCGGAGGCGCCGCCGGGGCGTTGAAATCGTATCCCTGGGTGGGATACAGCCGGCGGCGGCCGTGCGAGTGGCCTGCGCCACCGCCGGGCGCAGGCGGCGCGCCGTCTGCGCCTTCAGGCGGCTGTCCGTACTGGTATGACATTGTTTTGTGGCCGGTCGACGACGGTGTCGTTGCGTGGTCGTTATTGTCAGATTCCCAAATGCCAACGAGGCACCCCCGGGCTGCTGCGTACATGTGGGGCCGGCGGCGTAAGTTTTGGCACGTCGCGCATCGCCTCTGCTTATGCGACCCTCCGCGTGGTTCTGACTAAGGGATGTGTCAGGCGCTGACAAATGCCTGACAGCCTCCCCCGCGCTGCGTACATATGGGTCTGCGGGCGTAGGTTCTGGTACGCCGCCGCCTCATCTCGCTTACGCAAGTGTCCACGTGGCCCTGACTAAGGCTTCCGCAGGCGGCTGACAAATGTCTGACATGCGCAGGCCCCGCTGCGTACATCTGGGCCCCGCGCAGATCCTGGCACGCCCCGCGTCATCTCGCTTACGCAAGTCTCCGCGTGGGTCTGACAAATGTCTGACGTGACCCGAGGGGGCTCAGCCCCGGCCATCGCCACGCCACCGTCTCGTCGTCGCTGACAAGCAATGGACAAGGTCTTCAGCAAGCTCAGGAACCCCCAGCGCGGCCCGGCGCCGCCACCACCGCCCCGTCCGGGCTCGGCGACCGAGCAGCAGCCCCTCCAGGCCGCCCTGCCACCCTCCGGCCAAGGACGCCACCGACGCGGAAGCCACCCGCTGGCACCCCAGTTTTACAACGTCCGCCAGGGCGAGACCGTCCACGAGCGTGTGATCCTGCTCCACGGCCAGGCCGGGCCTCGCGACACCCAGTTCGACGCCAGCGTCGTCGTCACCCACCATCTTGACGACTTCCCGAGCCAGCGCTGGCCCGTCACCGACGGCGTGTTCAAGGCGCTCGTACGCCTCGAGCCGGGCGTCAACCAGATCTACGTCGCGTTCGAGGCCCCTGATCCGCTCTGCCACGCCCTCGGCATCGAGCCGCGCGAGCCCCTCGTGACTGCCCTCCAGCTCAACTACGTCCCGCTCCTGGCGAACCCGCCGCTCCACCTCTGCGTGCTCGTGGGCTCCGACTCGGACGGCTCGTTCGACTCTCCAGACTACAAGCGCCAGCGCGAGGGCAACTCGCTCGACCTCGCCATCCGCAAGATGCGCATGGCAGGCTACATGATGTCGGCGTTCACGGGCGAGCAGATGAACCGCAACGGCTTCGGCCACCGCACGTTCCGGTGCCACGAGGACTGGCTGCCCGACACCACGAGCAATCGCGACGGCAACACGCTTCGCCAGACGGTCAAGGTGCACGTTATCCGGTCCGACCGCACTCGGGCTGAGATTCGTGACCCCAACCGCGCCCAGCAAGGGAGCGGCAACGACAAAGGCGCGTTGTTTGGGTTCGCTCTCGACGCGCTCAAGAAGCATGGTGGCCAGTTTGACTGTGGCCAGACCGCCCACTGCGCCGTGCTCATCCTGGACGCCCACTGGGACCCCAAGGAAAAGCTGATCCTCGGACATGCTGCCCTGGGAGGCGGAATGGGCGACATCAGGCTCGCCATTTTCGGCAGTCAGGCGCTGTGGTCGTGGCCCAGCTGCCTCGAAGAGGTTGTGCCGTGCTTCATGGACCAGACCCCTACGGACACCAACCAGGTTGCCAACGACTCCAATCAGAGCGGCACAGCGTGGGAGTGTCTCAACATCGGTATGGGTGCCTTCATGCACGAGATTGGCCACCTGTTAGGGTGCCCTCACCAGCCGAACGGCGTCATGTTGCGGGACTACATCACCTGGAACCGTTCGTTCATGTCGCATGAGGGATACTGTGCACGCGACAAGAAGCAGGGCTTGCGCCTGTGCATGCCCAAGGACGAGTGCGGTTGGCACCGTCTTGACGCCCTGCGGTTCCGATTTCACCCTTCCTTCCGGCTGCCCCACGAGTTCCGGCCGCGTGAGACTGCCAAGCCGACGCTGTATCCCGTCGAGAACGGCATCTTTGTGCTCTGCCCGCAGGGTGGCGTGTACCTCATAGAGGTGCACACAGACGGCCAGTGCCGCGGCCACCTGGAGTACGCCAACGAGCCCATGACGGAGGTGTTTCTCTTCGAAGATGCGGTTCGCCGCACGCTTCCAGACTCTCACCGTGGCAAAGACGACCTTAAGCTCGAGGTTCTGGCCGTCGGGGAGCACCAGACCTCCGTGCCGAACTTTTGCGAGCTCGCTCGGCCCGGTGGCGGTGAGCAAGATGACTACGGCCGTGGCTGTGGCTACCTGACAGGCTTCAAATCGGCGACTATGGGTGGCGACCGTGGTGAGGACATGCGGGTCGTCATTCCGCCGAGGGGCGATCTCGTCTGCGTGAGGGTGCACTCGGGCAATGCAGTAGACGGCATTGAGTTTGTTTCGCGGTCTGGCCCATCAGTGCTGTACGGCAAGCGTGGCGGTTCTCCGCACGATTTCCCTTTTGAAGCTGACGAATACATTGCCGGCTTTAAGATCAGATGCGGTCAATGGGTAGACGCGATTCAGATCATCACCAACCGGCGTCGTTCTCCCCTGTTCGGAAAGGCCACGGGCGGCGGGATCAGCGAGCTCACACCGCCAAGGGGCTACGAGATTGTGGGCCTCTACGGCAAGGTCTCGCAGTGGGTATTCAGCATAGGTATTATTTACGTGTCAGAGCGATAGGCATGAAGAATTCGCCTGGCTAAAGAATAGAGATAAACAATGCGAGCTCTTATATACATTATTTACAATGGAGTTGTGGTGAACTGCTTTAGGTGATGCGACGGGCATGCTCTAGCTTGAGCTGCTGGGGAGTTTTGCCGCGGCGGAGGAGCATAAAGACCATGACGGAAGTGCAAAGGCATAGGCCATACCACGTAGCAATGTACTGGGCGTGGTTGTTGCGGAAGTCTACCGTGCCCTGGCGGCCGATGGGAATGCCGCGCACCACCATCTGCTCTGGCGAATACTCATGATCTCCGACCTCAAAGTCCAGAAGCGCCTCTACCAACACTGGCTGAGCACCCACGGACTCTGCCATGGTGGGGATATCGAGGAAGTGATACTGGCCGATCTCTGGCCGACCCTCTGCAGTGAACATGTTCTTCTTCGGCGGCACCTTGAGGAGACACTCGACCGTCACATCGTCACCACTGAACGGCTTGATACTCTCCGGACGCTTGCTTTGGGCCAGCTTGTCTTTCTCGATCCAACCGCGCACGATCAGGAGCTTAGAGCCGTTCTTTCGCTCCATGGGAGTGACAACAATGTATCCTGCCTTTCCATCGCGGATCCGCGGACCTACAAACATCTCCTGGTCGTGTCTGAAGCGGCCCGTTGCGTACACGCGACGGTACTCGAATTGCTGAATCGATTCAGGGTCGATTTGGGGTGGTAGCGGCAGTGGCTCCTTTGTAAGCCGGTTCTCGCACTCCGCGATCTTGTTGACCTTCCATTTGAGACGCTTCACCTGCCATGTGCCTAGTCCAAAGCTGATGACTGGCATCAGCACGCACAGGCCGAGGATAACCCGGCTACCCCAGGAGCGTTTATCTGGCTTGTCTGCCGTCTTCAGTGGCACCCAGTCCACAGTCGATGTCTTGACGCCCCGTCGTGGGACAGCTAGCGGGCTTCGCGACACCACGCGAGCACCAGCACATCCAGCGCGGTGCACCAGGCCCGTTGCAGGCGCTGGAGCCGAGATAGAAAGCCGTCCTAGGGCTGTCCGAGCTCCGTGTCGAAACATGTTGCGTTGTGGTCAGCTGTCTGAACGATGCGGCTCGGGAAAATGGTAACCAACATCTCTCATCAGTTAAATCTACATGCCGTATATACTCTTAGACCATGGAATGCTTTAAAAGCTGGTGCCAGCAGCTCAGCCGCGCCGCTTTCCCCGATTCGACGGGGCAGTCGGGACGACAGAGAACTGACGCTCCTTGGAGTTGATGCTGTCGGGGTGCACCATCGACTTGACACAGGGGAGCTTGTCCATCTCCACCCTGTCAAACCAGTCTGTGTCTTCATTGTACTGGTACTGGACCCAGTCCACGCCATACGGTTTGGGCTCAAGCACGTAGGCCGTATGGAGCGGCACATCCAGATCTCCAATGGCATCGCGGCCAAGGTTCATGAAGTAGGCGAGCAGCACCCGGGCAACCACTCGATGTGCTATAATGAGGACGTGGTCTGTCATGCGCTCGACCTCCACAATGATGGGTCGCAGTCGGTTGATCACATCCATGTAGGACTCGCCACCGATGCCCGGATACCTGTAGCGGATCTTATCCGCCATCCGTGCCTGAAACTCGTGTGGGAATTTCTCTTTGATCTCAGCATACGTCATGCCGTCACACTTGCCAGCGCCCAGCTCATTCAGCATGCGCATCTCTTTCAGATCGAACCGTTCTTCGTCGTCAAAAAACTCGCCCGTCTGAACCGACCGCTGCAGCGAAGATGTCCACACGCAAAAGTTGGGCTCCTCTGGCTCCGACAGCGGCGTCGCAGGCTGGGACCCCGACCGTTCCAGATACTGGACACGCTTAGAGAAGTTTTCGAGCTGCCGCTGCCAAAAGAGCATTCTTTGGTAATCCATGAAACGTGCCAGCGCTGCGCCGAACTTTTTGCCTCGTTCCGTGAGCGGAGCATCGCCGCCAATGCGGCCAACGGCGTTGTCCTCCGACTCGCCGTGCCGTGCAATCCAGATCTGGCGCTCTGCGAGGTTGAAGTTGAGCAGGAAGAACACAGTCTGGCCAGCCAAGAAGCCTTGAATGTTGTAGCAAGTTACGTGGCGGCCCACGTCCTTCACCTTGATGTATTGCATGTCGTCCGTCTCCTCCTCCTCACACAACGTTTGATAAGCCTTCTCATAGTTGTGCAAGCGGTCCACAAAGTCTTTGACCGCAACCTCCGGGTCGATATCCTTGTAGTCGGGGCCAGACAGCTTGAGGCGGATGTTCTCCTCAATGATCTCCTTCTTGGTGCAAATGCTCTCCAGAAACAAAACCTTGAGTCGTCCGCCGCTGCGTTGGCGAATTCGTTCAAGCACACGTCGCCGTCGCGCAATCGTGGTGTTTGTGGCGTCCAGTATTCCTACTGATCCGTTGCCGTCCAGCACATAGTCCAGCAGCTGGTCAAGCGTATCCATCGCCCACTGCTCCCGCAGCGCAGCAGTTTGTTTGTTGTCGGGGCTGAAAAACGATGCTTCGTGCGTATTAGAAGTCTTGGCTTCGGATGGGGAATCGGCTGTGCCTGTCGAGCTGGACGAGCCGTCCGGTTTGGCTGTCGAGTCGCTGCCAGAGTCTGCGCCAAGGTTGTCAGGGAGCGGCTCCTTAGACGGCCCGACCTTTGCGTTAGCCTGCCGCCGTGTGTTGCCGACGTTGAATATCTTGGTTTCATGCTGTTGCCAGTTGAGGTAGCGGGTCAGTTTCTTGGTGATGTACGACTTGCCTGTGGCGGGTAGGCCGACCATGACGATGACAAGTTTTGATCCGACGTCCCGCGCCGCAATCTTGCCATCTGGCGACACCTTGGAGCGGGTGAGGCCGGGCACATCGAGCGTCGTTGCCCTCTTGCTTGGTCTTGGGAGTGACAGCGACGGGATACTGCTGCTGAGGCTACCGGTAGAGCTCTCGCCAAAGACACGAGGCGAGGTGTTGCGAGAGTTGCTTGCGCTGCTGTTGTTGCTGGAGTTGTAGAGCTGCGGCGACGACGTGTATGACTCGATCGGGGTGTCGCTCAGGGGTCTGCCATTCCAGACTGAGCCATGCCCTGGGCCCTGGCTTGGGATCGGGATGGGATCAGTACTGCGATGACCATTTGCGTAACCCTGGGCAGCGGCCCGACTGGTGCTCTGACCGAGACCGTTCGGGAAAACTTGGAATCCGAGTCCGCCGTCCTTTTCCTGGGCTACCGCCGATGACAGCGACGATGGTATGAGTAGCGATGCCTTGAGCTGCTGGGAGAGCATGCCTGTCACGGTGCTGTTGGTGGTTGTCGGGTTGTTGGCGCCGGCGGTCATGCCCAGACTGCTGATGGAGGTAGAGCTGGACCCGGCACTCGCCGTGGGGGGGTGTCGTGCGCTCGGGATCGGTCCGTTGTTGGGCACGGTGATAGCCGGTGCCGCCTTGCCGGAGTTGGCCGTCGGCGGACTTTTGTTGCCTGTGAGCGTAGACCGCCGGCTCGACGCCGTCTCCGTCGACGGCGTCTGAGGGATGCTCGTGCACGGCGATACCTCCTCGCTCATGGCGTTCGTGGTGGTGTGTTTGTTCTGCTTTTGGCGTAGCGGGGAGGTATGGGACTCGCTGAGGGCGTATGCTCTGCTGTGAGGCTCGGAACGGCACCCGACGGGTCCCTGAGGCCGGTTCGTCGCGCGGCTTCGGGCCTCCAGGGGCGTGTTTGTGCGTCCCCTGGTCAGCTGGTGTGCAGGCGTTGTGTCCGGACCGTGTGAGACGGGCAGAACGGACACAAACTAGAACACGTGCGTGGCAGACAGCGAAGGGACGCTGGTGGCCGTGTCGCACGAGAAGACGGCTTGAGTCGGGGGTCGAGAAGGGGATGCTTTTCGCCAGGCGACTTCGTTTCAGGGTTTTGGGCGGTGAAACTGCAGAAAAATGCTGCCGGGCCCTGAAATCGGTGAGTCCGACTGTTGAGTAAGGGGCTCGCTGCTATGTGAGGGATGGCACGGTGGCCGTTATAAGGGGCTCGGATCTCGCCCTTTGTAGTGGTGTGTGTCGTCTCGGCCAGGCCCCGCCCCACCATGTGGCAGGCGCGAGATAATCCGGTTGGGCGGTCACGGAAAAACTCGCGGGTGCGGCGCCGGCCCGCTCGGGAAGGGTCGCAGAGACGGCCGACGTCGCTATTTTGCCGCCTGAGGCTCCTGCCAAGGCCCTGCCATCCGCTCTGGCCATCGTCCTGGCCCTCTCGCCCCGCCCTCCTGACTGTTCATGACATCGTGTTTGATCACTATGTACACCCGCCTAGCCCAGGAGGCGCAGCGTCAGCTCAACGGTAGCGAACGTGCCTGCGCTCGCCGGCATCGCTCGCAGCAGCGTTGGTACGATGCCGCGCCATAGTCCAAGCCACCCCTCTGTCGCCAGCGTCTTTGCCAGGGCATCACGCGGCCCAGCGTACTTCGCGTTGGGCCCAAACCGGTCGCTCTGCACTTGGCTCTTGATGACATCAAGCGGATACGACGCGAGCCACATGGTCTCGCCAGCGATAGCGCCGTACAGCGCCAGCTGCCACGCCGGAATGTTCTCGCGCTTCGTGCCGCGTGCAACAGTGGCATGCATCAGATACTCGTACGTCAGGAACCACACGCCATAGCCCTGCGCTTCGCGCAGCGTCGTGATGCCCGCTCCGCGATACACGCCGCGCGCCAGCCCGTACCGCCCCCATATCTTCTTGATTGCGTCGACGGGCCCACTGTAGTACCTCTGGGCCCCGCTCGGCTGGGTCTGCAACAGGATTCTGATCTGCTCCACAGGGCTCGACACCACGGTGTTGGCAATGCCGGCTGCTGCACCCGCTAGGTAGAACTGCCCATAGGTCAGGTCGCCGCCACTGCCGCCGCGATACTGCAGAATCTGGCGGCGGGCTTCGTGAAACGCGTAGAACTGAACAGACACACACGCGCCAACGCCAATCAGGGGCGTCGCGGTCCCCTTGTAGAACGCCAGGGGTCCCTCACGCGCCAGCGTCTTGCGAAACGCCTCGAGCGGGGTCTTGAACTGTCCCGTTTGCAGTCGGACCTTGACCAGATCGAACGGCTGGCCGATCAGGACCTGGGCCGCCCCGCCCACGAACCCGGCAGCCGTATCCTTCGCCTTGCGTGCAAAGCTCGTGTCGACCCCGGCTGTCATGGTAGCTGGCCCCCCTCGCCACTGGCGTCGCGCGTTTGTCAGCCGTGGCGAGGTGCCATCGCACGTGATGGTCACGTGAGATTGACACGTGATGTGAAGGGCATGGCATCACGTGACCGGGGCGCGTCCCAATCCGTCCAGACCAAAACAAACACAGCCTGGGACTGCAACAGCAAGACGGCGCGCCACCATGTCGTTTCTCCAGTCGTTGTGAGTGGCAGCGCGGCCGGCGCAGGTGGCGCCCCGTCCAGCGGCTAACCCAGACACATCAACAACTCGCGGACCACCCGCACCTTCAAGGCGAAGCCGGCCGCCGGCGTGAGCAGCACTGGCATGCTGCGGCAGTACGCCGAGGCCACGCTCGGGAGCGGGTCGCTACGCCAGGCCGTGCTGCTGCCCGAGGGCGAGGACCTCAACGAGTGGCTGGCGGTCCACGTAGTTGACTTCTACAACCAGATCAACATGCTGTACGGCACCATCACAGAGTTCTGCTCGCCCCAAACTTGTCCAAAGATGATCGCTACCGAGGAATACGAGTATCTCTGGCAGGACGCCGCGACCGACAAGTACAAGAAGCCGACCAAGCTGAGCGCGCCAGACTACATTGAAGAGCTGATGCAGTGGGTGCAGCGCCACCTTGACAACGAGGCTGTTTTCCCTACCAAAATCGGGGTGGCTTTCCCCAAGAACTTTGCCAGTATCGTTCGGACCATTCTCAAGCGGCTCTTCCGCGTGTATGCCCACATCTACTGCCACCACTTTGAGCAGATCACCGAGCTGGGGCTGCAGCCCCATCTCAACACGTCCCTCAAGCATTTCGTTCTGTTTGCCAAGGAGTTTGACCTCGTCGACGACAAGGAGTTTGGGCCTCTCCAGGAGCTCATACACATCATGCTCGAAGACGACAAGCTCTGACTTTGTTCCTATTTATTTAATGTATCGAACAGACATGCTCTTCCGGGGCCTTTCGTCGCAACGTCCGGGCAGGGGACGAAACTGCCTGATCAGGACACTTTTACCCACGGGGCCGTCTCAGGAGGCCAAATTGCCTGATGGGTAAACCCTTGCCCAGGGCGGCCGGGCCAGGAGGCCAAATTGCCTGATGGGTAAACCCTTGCCCAGGGCGGCCGTGCGGCAAAACCATCACATTGCCTAATTGGGACGAGGAGGTGAAACGTCCAGAACCCCCACATCCATCAGCGACCCGGGAGGCGGACACAATGAGCTACACGGCGACGCGCGACACCGTCGCGCTGGCCGTCGCTGCACTCCTGGTGGTGACCTTGGTGGGCTCCGTCTCTGCATACCTCTTTTTCTCCGCAGTGGCCTACCTCGCTGGCAGCAGGTCTCGCCAGCCCCCGAAACAGTGGCACCAGATAGTGGCAGCAAATGTTGCAAGGGCAGCCCGTGCGGAGCAAGACCTGGCACTGCTCCCAGACATCCCGCGCCGAAAAATTGCGCAAGTTCGTCGTCAATTGGTGCTACGAAGCCGCACCCCGTCGCACTACTCTACCCTCCTCTCCAATGACCGACTGACAGTTCCCAGGGAGGACTTTGCTCTATATGAAGGCGCTTCCGATGGCGCCATTGCAGTCAGTCCGCCCTCAGAGGTGGTGGTAGACGACAAGGCAGGTAAGGATCCCGACGCTGGCATCAAGAGCTCCCCTAGCTACGCCACGGCCAGCCGAGTCCTGTTTGGCTTCTTCCACCCGCACGCCAACGCCGGAGGAGGTGGTGAGCGTGTCCTCTGGGCGGCCATAAAGCAAACCCTTGACGCATCGCCTGACCATGTGGCAATCGTGTACACCGGCGACAGGACGGCCCGGCCAGAAACAATCCTTCAGACATCAGAGACGCGGTTTGGCCTGACTGTAGACGCCAAAAGGGTAGTATTTATCTACCTGACAAGACGACGGCTCGTTGACCCCGCCACGTACCCGCGCCTGACGCTCTTAGGCCAGGCCATCGGCAGCGTTGTGCTGGCCTGGGAGGCATTCACTACCGGTATCGTACCGGACGTTTGGATCGATGTCGCAGGGTATCCCTTCGCGTATCCGCTCGTACACTGGGTGCTCAATGTGCCCATTGCGGCGTATGTACACTACCCGGTGGTTTCGCGCGACATGATCACGTTTCCCGGCGGTGGTCTCGCATTGCGAGTGCTCCGCTCATTGTACTGGCGTGTGTTTTCGCTTTTCTATACTCTCGTGGGAGGTTCGGCGACTGTGGTCATGTGTAACTCTACGTGGACACGAGACCACATGGTGGAGCGCTGGTGGTGGCAACACAAAGCGGACCACATCAAGGTGGTGTACCCTCCTGTGGCAACCCAGGATCTTGAATCCCTGGATATCACACGAAGGCGGCAGAATATCATCCTTTCCATTGCGCAGTTTCGTCGCGAGAAACGCCTAGATCTCATGATCTCAGAATTCGCCAAGTTCTTAGCGACGTGGAAAAATCAAGGCGAGGATCAAGCGCAAGCGAACCTCACGCTAGGCGAGACGTCACTGACTAAAAGCAAGCCACGGCTGGTTCTCATCGGCTCAGTGCGTAATGAGGAGGACAAATCGTTTGTATACAACCTTCGACTTCTTGTCCGTGAGCTCGAGCTAGGTGACGACGAGGTCATTTTTGTGCTCGACGCGCCATGGCGGGAGGTCGTCGATTACCTCCGAGTGTCTACCATTGGCGTCAATGCTATGTGGAACGAGCACTTTGGCATGGGCATTGTGGAGTACATGGCAGCAGGTCTCATCCCCATAGTCCACGATTCTGGTGGGCCTCGCCTTGATATTGTGGCCGATGACCCTGCTACAGGAGTTGCACCTGGCTACCGGTTTGTTAGTCCATCCGATCCGGATTTCGCTGCTCGTCGCACGTCAGAATACACTTCGCTGTCGGACGACCTCCTCCAGGCGTTCTCACTCTCGCCTGAGCAGACCATGGACATACGCGTGCGGGCCCGCAACCGTGCTCTAGACTTTTCGGACGCAGCATTCGGTAAGGCCTGGGACGTGCGTTTGAGTATTCTTGTGAAGCTCGCCAAAATTCGTCGTGCGAAGCGTACAACCCAGGGTTTGTTCGACTAAAAATAAAATGTTCATTCAGATCGTCTCTATTGCGCGTCGGAGAATGAGTCGAGCTGCGCTAACTGCGGCCCACGCTCCGTCTTTACTGAGGCTACACTTCCAAGGCTGGGCCCTGGGAGCGAATGCATCAAAGTGTCAGACAAGAGATTCCGCACATGCCACTGCGTTGAATGGACCGTGTCACCCTGCTGTGACGGAGGCTCTGGCTGGCTTGATGCTTCGGTATCACTGATTCGGTCCACTGCGCTGTCGTATAATTCATCACTGCTTTCCTCCGATACAACTCGTAGTCTTCGGCCGGCCCTTGCTGGCTGGCTAGAGAGATCCTCTGTCATCTCTGGCGTACCAGCGTCAACGACCTCCACGTGGAAGCTCACCGAGGCTCGTTCAGGGCTTGACGCAATATCGCTGCTGCCACTTGCTTCCCGATCGTGGCCCTGGCTGCTTCGTCGTTCTGGTGATCTTCGGTGCCGCTTCCGTGGAGGCGAAGTCACAGGAGGATCGCTGTGGTCAGACTCGTACTCGTAGTCCCTATCCTCAGAGCTCGCAATGTTAGCGGCGCAATATGCTAATGTCTCTGCACCCAGGTCTTGGAGTATAAGGTCTTGTCGAAAGTGCTGTCGTTCGGCACGGAGGTTGTAGGGTGCTCTTGGCAGGTTCTGACTCCCGTCGCCGCCACTGCATTGGTTGGATCGGGCGGGGTTCAGCTGCAGTGGCTCTTCCCACCATTGGCTACTTGCTATGGGGCCGTCACGGTTGGAGGCGGGTGGCAGGCGTTCAGGTGAACCCGTGGGGTTCTCAGCCGTTTTGGTGGGCAGCGGTTCTGCTGTGGAACCAAGGTCCACGGAAGGGTCCCGCGTGGCAAAACTGGACGCAGATTCTGACGCAACTATGCCAGTATCTATGCGCTCTACACGGCTTTGGCTTTGAAACACACGGCGAAGACTGTCAACGCTGGTAGTTCGCGACGCTTTGTCCTGCAGAGGGCTGCTAGGCGGCGACAGATCTCGGGGCGGAGAGCGGGGCAGAAGACAAGACTGTGCACGACGCTCGAGCACGAGCCTCAGCGGTGTGTACTGGGGCGACGAGGATGGGATCTCTGCCGAGCAGATGATAGACTTGCGGGGCGTCACGCACACCGTCGCAATACTTGTCTGGGGGCGGTTATCGCTGCTGGCGACCGCTGGGTCGCTCTCTGCGGTGTGGTAGACCTCGTCTTCACTCGCAGGCGGGTCTGACGCCGCTGACCGTTGCGGAGAGAAGCGTGGCTGGCTCGGTGGCAAGATGAAGTGGTCCAAGGTGGCCTTAGCGGTGTGACGGCCCCGGTCCCGGCCGTAGCGACGGATACTGGCCGTCCTGGGAGGCGAAGGAAGCCATTCCTGGGTCTCTGTCTCTGCAAACCTCGCTCGTTTCGCCGGCATGTCGTTGTCGTGGTCTCTGTGGCGAGTCGCCCACGCGTCGCGAACTTCAACGGCGAAAAAACGCGTGCAATGCTGGATTACGTCACAGGCTCAAAGAAGAAAAATAGAAGACGCAAAATACCCAGAAGAGAACAATATATAAATAAAAAAAGAAGTACTCATCTTCATATCTAATTAGATTTAGCGGTATCGTTGTAGCTCTTCCGGACCGTCCTCACGACAGCAGAAAGCTGCCGGAGCCCTCCGAAACAGCTTGGGCTATCTTGTCCCGCATGACAGTCTTGGAGCTGTAATCGGGCAGCTTCAGGTAGTTGGCGCAGGTCATAACGGACGGCAGGAAGTCGTCTGCCTGGAGCGGCGGCTCCGACGGCTTGCGCACCACCGTGAACACCGGGCTCATCGTCCGGAAACCGCCTATCGGAAGGTTGGGACTGCCCGTGATGAACTGAAGGAAACTGCGACGCTCGTCCAGGCTGAACTCGCTCATGATCTCCAACAGGTTCTTCAGGCTAGGGCTTTCGGCATCGTAACCGTGGTCAGCCTTGACGCATTCCGCCAGCGTATTGTAGCTCCAATCCTCGTTCCGTCGCGCGCCACCGCACATGTCCATGAGCTCTTGAGCTGTGAACGCGTGAAGTGCGTTATACGGAAACACAGAAGACACGCCCTCGCAGAAAGCCTCCACTTGAGCCCGCACCCCCGAGCCCAGCGTCATGTCCACGACAGCCTCAACATATTGGTGGACATTGTGGATTGTCACTGGCGTGTCGGCTCCAAATTCTGGTGCCAGCTCCACCTCTGGATAACCCGGTAGGGTGAAGTCCAGTGCCAGGTCCTCCACTGCAACCCCATCTATCCGGATAGCCTCTAGCCGTTCCCGCACAGCGTCGCCTTCAGTCTCCACAAAGCTCTCAGTGAGCATTGCACCGGACGCTCCCGCCGCCCCAGAGCAGTCGTCCAAAACGGCGCGTCTCGCATCCACAAACTTCTGGAGCAGGCGTAACGAGTGCGCCAGGTCTTTGTCTGCGACAGCGACGGTGCCGACTGTGGGGCGCGTGGCGTCTGCCACGCCGCTTGTGACTGCCCGCGCCAGCCTGAAGAACGCAGGGTTGAAATGGATATCGATGAGCCGTGAGTCCATCAGAGCTCGTGCGACGAACTTCCCAAGCACTCGGAACAGATTCAGCACCTTCTTGCCGTTCTCAGAGGCCCTTTTCCGTGCATCCATGGGCCGCGGCAGCAGTCCATGTTTGCCAAACGCATAGGGGCTGGCAGGGTCGCTCTCGTTCTCTCGCCACATGAGCAGCTTTCTCTTGGAGAATTCGCGCGACACGGTGGAGTAGAACTCGAGCGTCGGGCCAAGGCCAGTGCCGACCTCGTCAAAGTACTCGACCTCAAGCACAGATGTGCTCGAGCCATAGAGCTCCATCACCTTGATAGCAGAGTGCAGCATGTGGCCCCGCGATATCCTTACCTTCTGACGCAGTAGCCGACCCATAGGTAGCCTCGGGTCATCGCTCCGGTGCGAGGTCGCAGCCCCGATGTCGCCGCCGTTGGCCCGGAGTCCGCCGCTTTGTAATCGGTGGATGTATCGGGATACCCCAAACGACGTGCTCTGCATAAAAGCAAGCCTTGTTTCAAAGGGGAATAAGAACGGATAGAGTCGCGTGGCGTCCACACTCCATGCAGGCAGAGTTCCCGAGCTGACCACCAGCGGTTCCTCAAGCTGCCTGTTGAGCTTTGCGGTCAGCTTACTGCTGATGAATTTGCCTTCCTCGATGCCCTTGTCGAGATAGTAGTCGTTCACGCTGGAATTGAGCTGATGAATCGTCGATAGAAGGCACACAATCGGTGCCAAACTATCACCAAACGACGCCGGCGCTTGCACACTAGGGTCAAGATCTTCCGCTGACATGCAAATAGAGCTCTCCATTCCAGCCTCGGATCCCGGCTTCGGGGCAGGGCCTTCCACTCGTTGGAACTTTACAGTGTATGTGTTCGTCCAGATCCGCCGAGCAGCAACGCTGCCCATCCGTGTTGAGTTCGTCGTGGACGCATCGGATTCCTCCAGAGCGGCAATGTGTCGGAACAACGCACCGTAGATGGTTGAGTCATGCGGAATCACCTGGTCACCGAGCAGAAACTCCATATGCCATGCATTGCGCGACGCACCCGCAATCTCAGCATAGCTGCGTCCCCGGTTGGAGCCTCCTGCTGGCGTGCTCCTGGAGCTTTGCAGTAGCGGGCCACTGGTCGATGCTAGGTCACTTTCCCGGCCGCTATTCTCATCGTCAAGATCGACCCGTGCACTGCTGCCCTCTGCCTCGTTCTCAGCAGCTGGCGCAACCTCCTCCTCTGCACCGTCATCCCCATCGAGCAGCTCCGACGCGGACGCGAGTGCCTGTAATGTACTCCGCAACATGCGGCCACGTGAATCGTCGTCGTCGGATGACGAGCCGTCGTCGTCACCACCCATAGCACCCAACAGTTGGTTGCGCACTTCGCTGGCGAGGCCACCACGGCCTGTCCGTGAGCTAGAACTCGCGGCTTCTGTGCGGCCCTTGATGAGGTTTGACAATGCGATCTTGGAGCGAAAGAACTCATCCACAGCCTTGAACGTCGCGATGGCGTGGATAGATATGAGCATGCTCTGGTATTGACGTGGGACGCCTGTTGCATCCCCTTCAGCCACTAGCTTGATGCGAATCTGCTTCGCCAGCTGGTCGACAGGTTGCCGTGATCCGCCAAACGAGGAATCAGAGAGCCCCGCTCCAACAACTTCGAATCGCTCAATGCGGCTCAGGGCGTCTTGTAACCGCTCGACTAGGACTTCCAATGCCGCGCCTCGGTTCACGCTACGGATGTCCGTTCCAGCGGAGTCTGATTCCACAGCTGCCAAGAACTGCTCCAGAAATGCCTTTTGGTAGTCGTAAACGCGATCATCCGCACTGGTCAGCAGCTCCACGAGGGCAGCGAGTATGCCCGAGTGAGTAAGCTCAAAGCCAGACACGTCATTTTCCACGAGGTAAGTGGCAATGCGGCCAAGGACAGCACGCACATCGCCTTGCCGTCCAGCGAGCGCTTCTGCGAGCTCCTGAAGAGCCGGTGCCGCACCCGTAGGTTGCGCGCCAGCGCTGTCTGCTCCAGCAGCTCTTAGTACCTCCACGAGCCGCCGCGCATCTTGGCGCACGAGCTCACCAAGGTCCGAATGGAAATATAACACAGTACAGTTCCCATCAGAGTCATAGTCCACGGACCCTTCATCGTCGTCATCCGCGCACTCATCGTCATCCTCGTAGTCGCTGTCGTCTGACTCAGGCACGCTCTCAATCGGTGAGTTGGTTTGATTCGCCGTCACTGGAGCAGTCGCGAGGGTAGTAACTTCAGCAACAATGCCCTCTCGTTGGAACGACGGGACGAAATATGCGGGTAGTTTGAGTACCAGCTGCTCGGCCATCTCTAGCGCACCAGCGGCGAGCGAACTCGACTCGTGCTGTGCGAGGGTGAGCGCAATGAGAGATGGCAGCTCCGCATTCTGCACAACTGAAGCCAGCGCTGCTGCCGGGACCGCATGAATGAGCTGTATGAGGGCAAGCAACACTCGTTGCCGAAGCACCACGTTGACAGTAGACCCATAAATACCCACCATGAGAGGCACTGCTGTAGCGGCGAGGTCAGCGAATTCATCGGAATGCTCCTCTATCTGTCGTGCCCGTGCTTCGTTGTGCTCTGGTGTTGTTTGTCTTTCGAATGGTGAAATCAATCGGTTCACTGATCGACCACTTCTCGTGCTACCAGCACTTCCCGCGCTGCTCCGGCGCCTGGCCGCGCTTCCAACGCTGTGACCAGCTGCACTTAACGGTGACCGCGTGACAGATGGGAACAGCTCCACGAGCACTGAGAGTGATTCAGTAACGAGCTCTTTCGGTGTGTGAATGAGGGTTTGCACAACTTCAGATGCCGCCATTTTGTCAAGCGACGAACCGATCAGTATCTGGCACAGCAGTGCTCCCAACCCGCCTCGGATCATGCTCAAGGCCAGCGTGGCGGAGCTTTTTGCCAGGACAGAGAGCACTCGCAAGACTTGTGTGCGTACTGATTGGCGCAGCGTCACAGGGCTGCTCGGACTCAGCAGCAGCATGACTTTGTGGACCAACTCGCTCGACACAAGCTTCTCTAGCTTCTCTGGGTAGTGCCTGAACGATACCACAATGCGGCAGACGCACTCGCACGTCTTCTCAACGACTCTGGCATCATTGTTCGACAGAATGTTCTCCACCATCGGCATGACGTCCCGCACAGTTCCGAAAGTGTCAGGTCCAAGGCTTTGACAGCAGTTCGCTGCTGCACTCACAGCAGTCCGTTGAACATGAGTGGAAAAAAAGTCGAGGTACATGAGACAAGCATTCAGGCCACCATCGCGTACCACGCTACTGGGGTACTCTGCTGATATCTTCTCCAGCGTCTGTGTTAGCTTCCTATTCTGTTTCGGCACCGTCGCGGTAGTACTCACGCTAATAGCTTGCTCTGCCAGATCAATGTACTGCACCTCGAGGAGCTTCTGGCACAGCACGGGCACTGCTCCAGCGTAAACGACAGAGCCAACGCTAGAAGGCAGCGCCTCCATCATGTTTGAGAGGTTGCGACATGCCAGAAGCTGAAGATCGGGGTTTGCCTCAAAGAGCGGATCCCTGAGTACGCCAACGAGCTCCTTGGCGCAGCGGTCGGTAGGGAAGTAGCCCACGAGTAAGTCTTCCGTAGAAATCAAGAGAATATCCCCAAGCTCCTGCAATCCTAGCAGCACTTCTGTCTCGTCGTCCCGTTGCGCAATGCTAGACAGCAGGGGCCGTATCCGATGTATCCCAGGGGATATGCCTCCGAACACGGAGAAGGGGTCAAACTCCCGGTTCACTCCGCCTTGGCCACGTCTACGCGCACTTGGAGGCGGCGCAAGATCCTCGTCAGAGTCGGACGGCCCGCCGTGCTCGCGTGCTTCTGCGCCGCCGTCAGACTCGTTGCCCGGCTCGCCGTCGGCACCTGATTCGTGGTCCGAGTCCTCCGCATCGTGGTCGGCATCAATCAAGGCGTGGCGGCTGTGTTCGTAGCTATCGTCTGAGCTTCCGTGCTGGCTTTCAGCGCCGTCCTCGTCCACTAGCATGGCATCGTCGTCGTCCGTCCCAGGATCGATCCTGGCGGCGGTCTGCCGCATTTCGACCAGTCGGCGCAAGCCAGCGTCCTCGTCGCTGAGTTCGCCACTGTCTCGCCTGCGCCGCGACACGTCATCGCTGCCGAGCCCGCTGTGCGGCGACGTTCCACGTTGGGTGTCCCGGCCCATGGTCGCTGTGGCGGGTTCCTTGCACTGGTCGGCACTCATCGCAGCCTGCGAACGCCGGGGCCGGCCACCGACGTCTCTGCGGGGCATGGCGTTATGGGAAGCCTTGTGTGCGCTGGTATTGGTGTGCTAAGCGGTTTGTGTTTCTTTCGACGTGGTTGATGAGTTATGGGGGTTATGCCCGGTTCGCCTGCACGGTCACGAAGCGATGGGCAACTGCACGGCGGGCGGATTCAACGGGGAAAGGGCAGAGCACAACGCCAAGCACCGCGCGCTAAGGCCAGTGCACAGCAGAGAGCTCCACAGGGGGTCTGGCTGTGCTCTCCGCTGCCGGGGACGCCTCGCCGGGTCGGTGGCCACCCGAACCCTTGGTCACGTGTTCCGTGCGTCAACTGCACGAGGCGTGCATGAGCCGCATGAGCCGCATGAGCCGCACCAGTCAGCCGCACCAGAAGTTTCAGTCGACGACGGCAACGGACACAAACGATGAAGCTGGACACGCGACACATGCGATACCTGAGTCAGGACGACTTCCGCGTCCTCACTGCGGTGGAGATGGGGTCCAAGAACCACGAGGTTGTCCCGACATCCCTCATAGCCCAGATTGCAGCGCTGCGAAGCACGTCGCAGGTTAACCGAAGCATATCAGAGCTCGCAAAGATCGGCCTGATCGCGCGAGAGCGGAATGCCAAGTACGACGGCTACAGACTGGCCTACCACGGCTACGACTATCTCGCTCTTCGCACCTTCAACAAGCGCGACTCGGTGTTCTCGGTTGGTACTCAGATCGGCATAGGCAAGGAGAGCGACATCTTCACTGTGGCCGATACGAAAGGCAAGACCCATGTGCTCAAGCTGCATCGGCTCGGCCGAATATCATTTCGAACTGTCAAGAACAACCGCGACTACCTGCGCCATCGAAGCCATGCCAGCTGGATGTATCTCAGTCGTCTCGCTGCACAAAAAGAATTCGCGTTTATGAAGGCGCTGTACGAGCACGGTTTTTCGGTTCCCACGCCTATTGACCACTCGCGGCATGCCATCGTCATGAGCCTGGTGGACGGGTATCCCATGCGACAGCTTCTGGAGCACGAGGACCCGGCCGGTCTGTATGCAACGCTGATGGCGTTCATAGTACGGCTGGCGTGTCATGGGCTCATCCACTGCGACTTCAATGAGTTCAACATCATGATTCGGAACGACTCCCCCGATGAGGTGGTGGTCATTGACTTTCCGCAGTGCGTCTCCATTTCGCATCCGGACGCAAAGCGGTACTTTGACCGCGACGTTCAGTGCATCCGTGACTTTTTTGAGAAAAAGCTCGGCTATGTAGGCGATACGTGGCCGGACTTTGATCGTGACGTCCAGCGGGTGGCGCAGCTGGACGTCGAGGTGCAGGCTTCAGGGTGGTCCAAGAAGCAGGCGCGGGACGCTCTTGCGCTCGACGAAGCCATGCGCCAGCAACGGGAAGAGGCGGAGGTGGAGTCTGGGGCAGAGGAGTCGGGATCAGCGGACGAGTATGACGGAGAAATCGACGAGGGCGCGTCGGATGACGAGTCGGAAGAGGAGAGGGGCATTGGCGAAGAGCCGAACAAGGCTGAGATCGAAGAAGCGATCCTCGAGAAGGGCATCGAAAACTTGAGAGTAGACAAGCTAGGTAACTACATACTGGAGTAATTGCATGTCATTGTGGAGGTCAGCGTTCCTGTGTTTTCCCAAATCGGAAGTGCAGGATGACCGAACTTGTAGAAAACACCTCATGCCAGTATACAAGATACTCGAGGCTGTACCGCTCGAGGCACAAAAAGGCAACGACCCGGAGTCCGTGCTACCGCAGACTCCATTGGACGCCAAGGACGGGTTTATCCATCTGAGTACAAGGTCACAGCTGGAGGGAACCCTGAACAAGTTCTTCAAGCACACAAACACCGTGTACTTGCTTCACGTAGATCTTCCCGAGACAGAGGGGGCTCATATCCCCGAAGGAAAGGCAGGCAACCGGCCAGACAGCCAGTTGCGGTGGGACGAAGTAGCCTCGCGGGGAGAAAAGTTCGCTCACATCTACGGAGATTTGAGAAACAAGGACATCATCGAGATTGAGACTGTCACGAGAGACTCGGACGCTCAGTGGGCGGTGTAACTAGGCCATGAAATACACAGTGTGCACTGTAGCACAGGCCTTGCTCCAGAAGCCAAGGCAATTGGTCTTTGTCGGCAGTCAAGAAGAGTTCATCCACCTCCTCAAGACGGATGACAAAGACGTAGATCTACACAGCATCGAGTTTTCTGCTGCAGCATTGGGCACATGTCTGGTGTTCGTCCCCACGCATCGGCATCTCAAGGCCTGGATAGCATCGCGCGACGGCGTTTCCGAGACGACCGCTAGTGACATCCTTGTATATGGTGCTCTCACTAGGCTTCAGGCTGAAGGCCAGCTCAACGCACAGTCTATTGGCAATCTTCTGGCGCAGCTTGATCGCAGTATCAAAGCAAGCGTCGCCGATGTTGTAGATCCGGATACCAGGGTCCCTCTCACCTGCTCGGGTCGCTCGACGTTCTTCACGGAGATTAAGACGGCTCTAGCCAGATTTGCAGCCTAGTCACCGGCGCTGGCGCTGCTTGTTACACAGGCTACCTGAGACGCAATGGCAACTAACTTAGCGGACTCCTCTTTGTCTTTGCAGATTCTGTGCCTATGCGTTTGCGACTGGGCCTGCTATGTTGCCTCCGGGCAAGACATGTGGGAATCCGAGCTGGGCGTCCAGCATTGGCCAGAAAACTGGTGCGAGGCGAGGCGATGGTGGACGCGATGTAAACCGATTGACCATACGCGCCTTTACGTTGCCAGGAATGTGGCGTGCCTGCGCCATGTTTACGTGCATGCCCGTTTGATGCGGTGACTAGCGTTTGGTGACGTCCCTACAAGTGGCTCGACTTTCTCCCTGGCGATTGGAGTAGTGGGCATTGATCTGAAGCCTGCTAGTTCTAGTGCATAGTCTTGTCGCCTTGTCTCGCCGTCCTCTGGCGCATGCGATAAATTGAAAATACTATGGTATCGTTTGGATGGCAGTTGTTTGCGTGAATCTGGCCAGGGTGTACGGGGCTTCGTGGGACGAACGTTCAAATCTCGAGGGCGGCTTCTCTGTGTTGCGATATCAAGTAGACATTCCTGGTGACACTTCGGGCTGCGGGGTTCCGCGCTTCGAAGCGATCAATGGCAGCGCTCCAATCCACTGAGAGCCATCGCTGACACCAGCTGCCTGCCAATCACCCAAGTGCGTCACGGTTCTTCTCAGTCGCGATCACCCGGTTAGCTCACGACTGCCAAATAGAGCAAGGGGACTTCATCGTGGGACGATAGTTGCGAGATCGTAACCAGGCTGGGACGCTGGTTTAATCAGGATCATGCACACTGCTCTGTTCGACGACCATGGCACGTACCGATTTGGACGCGTAGAAAATACCATACCTTCAGTCAAACGGCACATGCTCCAAGAACCCTTCTGCTCGTTCCTCTTTCGTGAGGGGGTATCAGGCGCCTATCGCTAGCAACGCACGCCTTTATCTCGATGAACTGTCGTTCCCGAGACACGAAAAGCTAGGGAACTACCTATCAAAGTTGGTAGTTGCATCTCGACTCTCATCTGGCAATTTGAACATTTACATTAGGCTGTGTCAACGCTGGAAGCCACTTCCAGGACGATGCTCATCCAGGACACCGCGGCATGCCATTTTGGGCAGACGTTCTCGCGGAGGCACCGCGTCGAGCGCGCTTGTCACTGGATCCAGCGAAGCGAGTGCGACCGGTGCAGGGCACGCAGGACGCGGATGAGGACCCGATGTTTGGCCGAGCATGGCGACCGCCTCGTCTCACCTGACGTCCCTTCGATCGACCCTAGAGCATCGTCAAACAGGTTTCAGTGGCATACCGCAGCAGCCACAACTAGCGAATAGCGAAGTCCATACACCTGCGCAGGACACGTCAGTTGGTCGTGCCCTAGGCACTCAGCCGGCCTCTGTAGAAGCGCCACTTTGAGAGGCGATGGCGAAGGACAATATTCGCTAGTTATACCGCTTTGAGCGGCTTTTTGGGTTTAGAACTCCTGCATGATGCCTTTCAGACATCTAGGATCCCTTCAAAACGCGATACGCCGAGATCCGAGGATGTGTAGCGGTGTTCATACTGACTCATATTGACAGGAGGATCAGGCAGCTCATGTAAGGGGTCGGACGCGACTAGACGTGACTGCAAGGGAGGCACGTGGGCAAGTGGCGTGGAATGTGGCAAAAACCCTTAGATAGAGTTCGTTTATCGGTAAAGATCGATTGGACTAAAGACAGAGCGCAGCGAGAAGGAAAGATAGAGAATGGAGTGAGATCATTCAAGTGCTGGAA